>JAQGCY010001524.1:0-10346 GCA_034700645.1 Xenylla mediterranea
TTAGAATTTTGTAGCTAGGAGCCTAGGCAATTGTTTGTTAAAATTTTCCCGTTGGTTGGTAACCATGGGATAACAATAATCTCGAAGCCTCGACCAAACAATATTTGTTTACTACAGAATGGAAGTGGTTAAAGCAACTCAAAGTGTTGAACTCTTAGCCTTAGAATTAAAAATGAATAAACTTTAGTTATTCAGTCAAGAATAGCAGCAAAAACTATCTGTAAGGATTTAACTCGGCTCAATTTCCTTATATTATAAGTCTTCTAAACAAACTACGCTATTATTCATCAACCAACCATAACGGTCCAAGTCCAAAAGACAGATTTTGCTGTAACCAATAATAAATTGTAATTTATGTACATTAGATAATAATAATATGCAAGAAAAGTAGAAGAAGTAGAAATTCCATGACAAGAGATGTGATCGATGGTGTTAAGTTGGTTAAGAGTTGACAATTATCATAAACAAAGCAAAATGACAATTACTGCAAATTGAATAAAAAAAATTGTAAAATTTTCTCTCATGAGTTTTATTGCATAATCCAATTTCCGAGGAAGCAATCTGAAGTCACACCAACACAGCACGACTATAAATCATAATTAATTGTTTTGGAACTGTGAAGAATTACAATAAAAAATAAAATCAAGTCCAGACTCTCGATAAGAAGATGGATGAGTCAAATGTAAACTAAGCATATTATGAAAAATATAGATTACATAAATTATTTTTTTTAAATGTGCACTGATTTTTTAGCTATGTGATAGAAAAAAAAATTCAATTTAATAAACTAAACTCTGATCATTCTACTTTAATCTTTAATGTAAACAGTAAAACAGGATGTGAATCATTTCTTTAATTTTTCATTTCATTATGTTCTGGCTAGATAATAAGTATATTAACATTGGAAATTAATCCAAACTAATAATTAATTATAATTGAAAGCCAATCTCTTCCTACTAACTACTTTATTTCTTTAAACACTAATTAAGATATGTGAAAATTTTAGCTAGATTTACTCTCTGCATCTACATACATGTCAATTATACGCTTAAATTAGATTGATTGAGAACTACTCCATTGGAGTAAATCCAGCAGTCATAAAAGCAACAAAGTTATCCTCACTCCCAACACCCATCATTTCCCGAAATTCTGAAACAGTACATTCAAGCTCTTCTGCAAAATCTTCATCCGTACATCCAGGATGAGTTCTCAAGAACTTCATTATCCAATCCCCAGGTTTGGAAAGTATTAGTTCTTCTGCTAAGACAATTTCTTCTGGTTCTGGTTCTGGCTTATTATTCCGTTTCTTTGTAAGCGGGTTAAAGGGACAATTGACTTCATGTTTTCGATAAAATTTCCCAAAAACTATTTCAGGACAACCATAGACTTTAAAACGGCAGCTAATTTGGCTATTATTATATCCCATCAATAATTTGTTAGGAGAGTTAGTAATGCATTTGTGGTTTGTTCCACAATCAAATCTTCCTTTAGAATCTCGATGAAGACATGTTTTCTCTAAGGAACCAGCTTTACAAGAGCTACAAGTTTTATGTCCTTTCCCACATGTGAACCAATAAAAATGTGGATTAACGAGCTCACCACACAAGAAACATTGTAAATAGCTCTCTTCAAAACCTTCAGCTATTTTAATTAATTTTGGAATTGGAGCTTCTGGTGGAGATGAAACTCTATTTAAATTCAAAAACCAAAATACCTATTAAAATAACTAAATTTAAAAATAGGACCTGTTTTTTGTAAACTCACGTTTCTGGAAACCCACAAGCAACAGCACGACTTGGACCGGGGTTAGCTTGTTGATTATCAGCCATCTTTGAATTCTTAATAGCTCAGAATCGGTAGATTGACCTTTTGATATATTATTATCCAGTAAACTCGTATCAGTTCTGAGATATTAGTCCAACAAGCAGGACAGCAAAGTAAATGAAGGTGCTCTTCTTCCTCTGTCCAAAAACAAAGTAAATGAAATGTATGCTGCTTCTACCTACAAAATTGTCCCAAACGAGTGAATTCTAAGACCGTATAACAATCAGGAATCATTCATAACTGGCGTCATGCATAATAACTAACTACAAGAAATGGTTCCAAAGTTTTGAAACTCGAAAAGTCCTATATCGAATGAAATACAAAAGTCCATGCCTGGAAAAAATGTATTCCCCACCGGGATCCAAATTTTTTTCGATTCCCGTTTTTTTAAATTTACCCCATTTTTTCTATTGTCTTAACCTACTTTTTCCATTGTTTTACCCATTTCCCCCCAATTTTTTGCAAAAAAACCCAAAAAACCTGGCTCCCTACCGGGAGCCAGGATCCCAGGATCCCACATTTTTTCCAGGCATGCAAAAGTCCAAAAATCAATAGATATGTGTACACAATTTATTGGTAATTTCCATGATTATTATGATTATGAGTATGGTATATGGTTTAAATTAGTTTATACTTACAAAAAAATATTGCGCGTTGTTGATCTTGTATTTTTCTGGATCCCATTTTTGAGCTTTCATTTCAATTAATATAACTATTACTATTACTATTTGTAGAGTCAAATTAACTATAATAATAATAATTACAAATACAATGAGTGATTGAATAGTCTAATGCAGTATGTACTGTGAGAAATTATTACAGAGTTATATAATTAAAATTCGTATCATTTTTCGTAACTGGTAACACAGTTTCAGGTTTCTTTCTTTCTAAATGTTTAGCACGATTATAGAGCAGAACTCCAGTTACAGCTAAGCACATTCCAATTACATTTGTTATGCTAACTGGATTTCGTAGAAGGAAAATTGAGACTGAAATAATTGCTATACGTTTTGTTGCATTTGCAACAGCGTAGGTGAGTGGGGTTACCATGTTGAGTACTGTAAATGCAAGGATATTTTGACAAAAATTAAGAAAACCATCTAAAAATAGGAGAGTTAGAACATTGGATGTTGAGTGGATTTCTGGAGCAGTCTGCAATTAACAAGTGTACAAAAATTAAGATTAGTATTCAGTTTTAGTTTAGAATTAGATCGGCGACAGAGATTAAGCAATTTTAATGCCTTTTAGAACTAAGATGAAGAAACTGAGCATATGCGATAGCGAACTGAATTGCTTTACACTGTCACCGTTGAAAATTCAACGGTCAAAGTTGCACTTGTATTTTCCTTACCGTAAGTAACCTTCGTCCATCAATAATTAACCAAATTGGTAAAAATAGTCCTAAACTAATTCGTCCAAGCGTTGCAAGTAATTGGAACTGATGCATACTTGTGGATTTAAGTACTTTTTTAGAAAATATATTTTGTAATGAGAAACCACATGTTGCAATGAGGGCTGAGATTAGACCAATTGTATCATAGTGAAATTCTAGAAGGATAAAAAAAATGCAAACAATTCAACAACAAATTGGAACAAATAAGCTTTGGATTGGATTTAAACTTACCAGTTGCAGTTGCAATTACAACACCCGTAATAATTGGTACAAGACTCCAGTACACCGTTTTACTCTGTTTTTCACCAAATAAAATTCGAACGAGGACTACGGTGAACAGGGGCATTGTGGCTTTTACTGTTGGATAAAAAATGGCGATTAATGATTGGATGGAACATTGCTAATTGGGATTCAGCGATTGACTATAACTATAACTTACCCGTATGTGAATAACTAACTGGGACTTTCCACATACTCACATGTGAGCTAACACTAGCTAAAAATTTCCCTACTGCTAAGGGTACAATGATTTTCTTAAAAATCCCATTATCTACCTCTGTCCTTCGTTTAACATAGTGTCGGAGAACGGGCTCCGAGTACACGGAAATTGATATGAGTTGTACAAGCGTAAGGGTCATTGGATATGGGAATTGATTGAGGAGGGACTTCCCAATTACATTATTTATACTAGAGACTGTGTACCAAATTAGGCAGAGACCTAGGACACGAACCCAACTTGGGAATGCAAACATGGTCGACGAAATTTTGGGGCTGGTGGATGAAATAGAGGGTGGGGGTGCTGGAGGTATAAGTAAACAGAACTTGGACAAACAAACTGCTAATGGTCCACTCAGTGGTAAGGCTCACTGGTCAGGCTCACGCTTAGGTCACAAACGATAACGAACTAACTACAGAACTGTCTTGTCAATTTGGTTTTTGGAATATGGGAATATTAAGGCTATTTCACCATTTTTGAACAACTTGTGTGCATTTAAAACGTGGGAAATTAATGATTAATCTTTAACTAAAACATATTGACAAAAATTAATTGATTTTTTGTGCTGTTTAGAAAAGTGAAAGCTCAAAAAATGGGATCAAGATCAATTAGCTTTATAGCAGAGAGAAGAAGGAAAGCGAAAGGAGGAATTCTTGGTTATTTTATTATTTCTTAAACCATATGTATAGAAAATAAGAGTTGAAAACCCCGCAATTTACCATTGTGAAGAATTTTAGAACAATAGGCTACGATAATTTAGTCCTATACGCCGATAAATCTTGACCGGCGGCGGCGGCAAAATTTTTCCTAAAAATGCCGACGGCGGCGTAGTAATCTCTTGTAATGTTAAATTTTTGAGATAATCGGCGGCGGCGGCAAATGTTTTCTCTAAAATACCGGCGGCGGCCAAGGTTTTTCCATAGTAATGGAATAGAATTTCTAGACATTAGTTCTATTTCTAGACATTAGACATCACTTTCTAGTCTAGAAATTCTATTCCATTACTATGGAAAAACCTTGGGCGGCGGCGAATATTTTTTCCAAAATACCGGCGGCGGCGGCGGATAGAACTACAATAATTGTAGCCTACTGTTCTATATAGCACATAAGATAGCATTAAATAGAGCACAACTCCCAACAATTATTGTTGGGAGTTGTGCTCTTCGGTCGAAACGCAATTAATTATCAAGGTCATTCATAGGTCAAAGTTACAGCAGGGCTACATAGATGAAAATTTGGCCCCAAATTAAAAACTATGCCCAAAGAGTAGTAATACTACCTATAATTTCAATAGCCTGTCGACTAAACGGTCTGTTTTAATACAACAAGTTAATAATGCTTCTATAATCAATAAAATTTATTTACTTTTTATTGATTAAATCTTTTTAATTTTACCCTACTCACTCATTGTTTTCACACTCATATTTCCATTTGTAATTAGAATCTCGCTTAATTAATGGACTCCATGTATGCATAGGGGCTTGTATACTTTGAAATAATTCGATGAATTCTGGGTCATTTTCTGGCTTGTTTCTAAATGCTGGATATGTCCATGGTCCAATGTATATTTTCTTTAGACTCGGAATATCTAGTAGCGACTTTATATCACTTACTCTCAGACCACCTCCACTCTCAAATTGAACACCTTTAAAATCAATCGTTTCCAGATTTGGAAATCTTTCCGTCAAAATTTCTACTAGATTTTCCGGGAATTTACACATCCATAATCTCAAATGTAAAAGTCCAGTAATATTTGGTACTTTTTCATCGTCGAATTCTAAATTAATACATTTGAATGTAAGATCAGTTAAATTTGATTCAACCAAGGCATCAAAATCTCTCAATGCAAATTCACCACCCTGTGAAAATGATAACCATTTAAATACTCCAAGGCCTCGAATATTCCGAAAAAGTTTTCTCAATTCTGTTCCAGTTATTTTCACATGATACAGAATAAGTTCCTTTACATTTGTTGGAAACTCAAATGGGTTCTTAAGTAAAGTGGTATCATGAAATATGTATTGTTGATTCTGAAGATGATATTTTTTCGGATTAGACAGAACAATCTGATTTATCTCAACGCCTCCTTCATATTCAGTTTGAGAAGAACACTGTCGAACGGTTCTATAAGAGCAACACGTAAAAATCAACTGGAAATTCGGTACTAATTAGTTAATTTTCTTTAATCTTACGGCTTAGGAATCACTTGATTCTTTTCATATATTACTTTTTCAAGAATTCTAGATTGGAGTCCAATAAAAAGTCCCTCTTTCTTGCCATTTTTATCATCCAGCCTTCCCAGTTCGTTGTTTAAATCGGTTATTTCAGCTTCAGATAAGTTTTGTAGTTTTTGAGCCAGTTCTTTAATTTTTCTGGATTACAAAAATTACATTTACGTGTTAAACTGCATAACAAATTATAGGATTAAAACACATACATGTCACTTTCTTGAACTAATACATCTGCAATATGCTGATTTCCACTTTCTTTTAAAGCAGTAAGTAGACAATGAAATGAGCTTTCTGTTAATTTTTGGCTTAAAATATGGAACAGGACGTCACATTGACTAACAAAACTTTCTCTTCCCATCTATATAATTCCGAACAAATAAATGATTGTATTTCAAATATTTATTTCTAAATAAATATTTTCGATTAAACGAATTCTTTTGAAATTGACGTACAATTGTGTCTCTTTCGGCTCTTGTAATTACCCCATTTTGTATTAAATGAATTGTTAGCACAACTAGGTTTGAAGTACTTTCTGTTAAAAATACTAAATTATTTCTTATTCTTCTTCTAAACTCCATAATTTGAAAGTTAATTGTTCCAGATATAATTTAAATATTCGTCAACAACTCTACATTGCAAATTTCTCTTCTCGCTGCTAGTTACTTGTAAACAAAGATTAAATTAGAAGTGGCAAGGTTGATTATGGTTCAATAGTGCAGATAAGATAAAAAGAAGTAATGTTAAAAGTCAGTTAACCAGATTGATAACATGTCGATTACTAAAGCAGATAACCTCATGGAATATTTCGAAATGCTTCTGTAGCGTTGCTCTCTCTCTAATTTTAAGCTTAAAATATATAAAGGATGGTTACGGGTTTCTATAGGATTCTGGGCTAAATCACTATATAAAATATAATTACATAAGACAAAATGGATTTAAAATCACAAATACACATTAGAAAATGTATTGCATCCTTTGGGTATTTCAAAAAATACTTAAAGCCGATTTCTATTACTAATACAAAGGCTATGGCTGGAATAGGAAATTGAAGGGATGAAAATTGGATTTTCTACTTCTGATAAACGTAAAAAATTGTATCATCCACGGAGCTGCATATTTTACAATTTGTGAATCTAATGAAGCGGTATTTGTAGTACTGGAGAAAGTATACGAACGCCTAACTTTTTTAACCCGATTCTGACTCCTGATAGATGGCTTGTTGATTCATTTATACCCTAAAAGAATGGTGTTGAAGAAAAGGAGTTTTAAGAGCCCGTATTTCAAACTAAGGCCCTCAAATTTGGATTTGATTCTCGAGTCTTATTCCATACTCCATTGAAATTTTAATCCTATTCACACTACACTTCATTCTGAAATTATTCACACCAGCTTATGATTAGTATAGTTTTAGCCGAAACTAAAAGTTGACAGTTTAGAAATCAGAAGAGGATTAAGCATATAAAAAGTAACTTATCATGTCACCAGAAGAAATTGAAGTTTGATTATGTAGTAGGTAAAACTGCATTATTGGATCAGAGATGCATAAGACGATTTCTTCCAACTTGAAACCTTTGATAATCATCTGGGAATAAAAATCTCCCAAGATAATGCAATGCATTGTCGGAAACTTGGATCATCAACCTATTATAAGTATCTCCTATTCAATTCACCCTTTTTCTACGTATCTTTTGTGACGTGACAAGAAAAAAAACCTTCCCAATTTATATAGCTATGACTTGTCACATATTAAGTCACTGGCAGGCAGAGCAGAATCCATTTCAATTTCAATCTAATTGAAGGATTTGTCTCTGCTGTGCATGCATGTACTTTGAAAAGGTGAGGGATGAATTAGATACTGATATACTGTACATACAGCCACTGTATCTAATTTTAAAAAAGTAATTTTAAATTGAGTTTTGAAAAAGTCAAAATCAAAAGCGGAGTTGAGTAAGCAAAGTAATAATAATGCATTTTCTCTAATCAAATAATGGGGAGAATGAAGCTCTAAAAGTTGATTTGAATTCAATTAACGAGATTTTCCTGAAAGAGTACTGTAGAACTTGGAATTGAACTCTTCGCCGTGTTCAAACAAAAGTGAACGAAAAAAATTGTTGAAATGAAAGAAAGTAAAAAGGAAGGGTGGAATAGTTTAAAAACTAAAGTAAAGGAGAATGAAGAAAACAAACTTTCCCTGGCTGGCAAGCTCTTCTTTTCATATTGCATATTGCTTTTTGCATCACACTACATAACTTTTACGCAGCTGTACTTTTACTTTACCTGGATGGAGTTTGGATTTACTTAAACTTCTAGTATTATTAGCATTTGAGGCGATGAATCCCAACATGGATCAGCGCTTTTTATACAGCAAGAACCTTAGAAATAAGCATATAATTGAATGTAAGTTTACTTAAGTTTGAGTTCAGCTCTTCAACTTTCTCCCCTGCCACTTTTCCCTATATATCCATATGAAAGAAAAAGTCAATTTGAATTGAAAATAATATTAAACAAAAGTTTACAGCTTCAAAGTCGAAGTTTTGAGCAGAAACATAAGTCCAGTTTTATATCATATCCACTCCATTGATGCATTACCAATTTTTAAACTCAGACTGTACATAATTAACTTGCCAAAAACAGATCTATTCGAAAAGGTTATAAAAAAGCTATAATGATTCAATTTTGGTTGGTATTATTGACTTTCACTCTTTGGAAAACCAAACATCATTGAGATTCTTGGCTTGTCTGGTGCTAGAGCTAGTCTGCCTGTCTCTGTCTGGTGGAGAAAGCCTTTAAAAAATTGTGATGACGATATATATTTTTATATATGGCATTAGAATCTACCCCATTAATTCCAATATTCTTGACGAATGACCATATAATAATTGAGCTCATAAATCCTTTGATTATGTCATGTCCTGTCATCAACAAATGTTATATGTTTAAAGCTTTTTAATACTTTTTTTTTAGCTGAAGTGCACTCAACTGGAATAACTTCTTTTTTTTTACCCGTCGTATGTTTGTATAGGTGGCTGTTTATGTTTGTTCTTGGCTGATAAATATGATGATGATTTTTTAACAAGCCATATGGAATTTATATATATACAATACATAACTTTTATAGCAGTTTTAGAGCAGTATTATTGAATTGAAACAACAAATGAAAGGGTGGCAAAAATAACATTTTGTGCATTTCGTTTTGTATTTGTTTGTTGCATTGCATTTATGTATTGTAAATTGATTACGTGACAGATAACAGACATCAACGCATCAAAACTAACCCTTTTCTGTATGCCTTTTTTCGCTATGATATGGTGTTTGGTCTGCATTCAGTCAGAACAGGCAACAGAAAAAGCATTAAATTAATTAATGAGTTGGACTATAATAATGTTTTTGAATGATTCATTCATTATATGAAATGTTATACATACATACATACATACATAAAATGATGATAAATTGGACCTCTTCAAATTAATACATAAAATTTTTGATTAGGGTACTAAAACGTAAATGAGTAATAATGCGAGCAACTTTTATGGTCATAGTCATAGTTGTGAAGGTCTTCAGCTGCTGCTGTTGCTGCTGCTTCGAAATGATCAAACAGCACGTGCTCATTCGTAATTCGTCTATATGTGAGTACTTTCTTATTCGAAGAAATTGAAAACAAACTTTCCAGAAATGCTCAAAGCTGACATCGTCGATCGACATATATGCTCTTTGATCTTGATTACCCGCATGCATACATATGCATAAATGCTGATTGCTGATGCTGGAGAAATAGTAATCCGTGGGAACCAATAATACGAATACGAATATTAAATATTGGTTTTATTTACCAATCCTAATTATGGATTCCTGGAGATTTCAATCAACGCTTCATCCAAAGTTATATATAACCCTTAACCCTTCCTTACCAGTACAAGTTTGAGTTTGAGCTACGCTAAAAGGAAACAATTTTTTCTCGACATGAAATACACGTCTAATATTTTGATTGACAGTTTGTATTAATAATTCCTTTATGTACACGAATAAAAATAACATCATGAAAAATTAAACTCTCAGATTTTTCAATTAGTATTCACCAACCCACCAATGTATTATTCCATTCCAGTGCATTTTAGTAGATTGTTAAACTAAAAAACTTGTAATTAAATACCTTATATTTTGATTGGAACCAAATAAAAACCAAGCTATCTTTTTTAGAGTTGAATTTTAAAAAAAATTGTTCGTGCTTATGCATTCAATTTCTTAGGCAAAATTGACTGATTCCATATTCATTCTTTTGCTTCACTTTTGTTTTAAGCGTAAATTAATCCAATTCCAGTCTCGCCTACACCTTAAAGTCTCAAGCTCTTCCTGTTTTGTTTTTCTTGCATTATTAAACAATCATAACTATTTAAACTGA
>JAQGCY010001525.1:0-10343 GCA_034700645.1 Xenylla mediterranea
TTCCATCCATCATAGACGCTCATTGGAGAAAAGTAAATTAACAGCATAGATAAAATTGATCCAAATAAGTTGAGAACCAGTAATTCAAAGTTCCAATTGAAGAAATCAATCTTAACAACCTACATGATGAACAATTGCGTAACAAGTCAAAAATTTAAATAAACCATTGCAAAATTACGAATGTGAGCAAAATTGTGCATAAAGCCACAAGTCCAATCCCCATCCAAACTAACGAAGTTGAAATTTGCTCAAATGAAATGAAATCCTCAAGTTTAGCATTGTGAAAGAATTCCAAATATTCATTAAAGAATTCTATGAAACTTGGATAAGTTTTTACTGGCAAGGTTTTATCGATGTGCAAATATGTTGCCTAAGAAGGTAGAATACGAATACATTTGACATGAAAAATTGGCTCAAGAAATCAACTTACAATAGAAATCAATGTCAAGTAATTTCCTGGAAGTTGAATACTCCATTTCTTCAAGACAAATGCGAGGAGTTTGTAAATTAAGATGTTAATACTGGAATTTAAAATAACAAATCAATTTTGAATTTGAGCCAAGATCATTTACAGCATCTGGCTTGGCATTATTATTATCAACTTACGAAATGAAAACCTGAGCATTTCGATTTCCAATTTCATAAAGTCGTTGTTGTAAGTTGGGGCTGTTGACAATAGGAATTGATACAAATGAAATTTATATGATATTGGTATCACTTAACTTACTTCAAAAAGCAAAATGCCAAGAAGATAAATCCTACAAGTCCTTCTGATAATTGCTTGATTTTATTAGATTTTTGCTCAAAATTATAAATATTATATTTTCTGTTTTCAAGTTGAATTCGTTGTCGTAAGCTTTTACGAATATTTTCAACTTGGTCTGGAACTGGATGAAATTCCTCCATTTTGGTTTCGCATAGAAAGATGTAAGTTATATAAATTATGACGAAGTTTTAAATTGCTATCTTTGTTCTTGACTTTTCAAATCGTTGTAACAAAGTTTTTACTTTCTTGTTTGGTTGTTATGACTATAAGAAAGTCTTCAAGCTATACAGTCCTCCAAGCTTCCGAAGAACCGGCGCTCAAGGAGATTTGAATTTTCTTAACATTAGAATCCCATGTAAAAACAATTCAAACCTCTTTGAGCGCCGGTTCTTCTGAAGCTCGGGGGACTGTACATGGATGCACAACTGGGCCTCAATGATCTTTATTCTGCAAGTACATCTAAACTCTATAAAAGTCAGATTAATGGGGTTTTTTTTCGAAAAATTTTGCGAAAATCTCGATGCAAAATGGTTCACATTCATTCTAATAACCTAAACTTGCTGATTTTGACCATCTTCTACATAAACAGTAGAGTTTGAGCATATTTTCGAGGTATTGTTTAAAAAAGTTGTATAGGGTAATTGCATTCCTAAAATTTATTATAGTAAACGATTTTTGGGTCAGAAACAAATTTTGATTATGCACAGAATTATTTGTCTCATATTGGACAACTGTATGGGAGAAAGTTTAATGTATAAGGAGAAAGCAGGATTTGGGTTTTTTGTCCATTATGTGTCCATATTGTCGGTCCACCCTACTAAAGTGGACAATAGAACAACCCTGGTTTTATACTAACCCAAAACGAATGCCACACAACTTTGCTTCAAATAATTAATGAAATTTTTAATAGTTTGTTTTTCTTTTTTTTTGCAATCCTTATCCGCAGTTTGGCTCCACTAGATGAAGAATTATTCCAAAGACAAGCTGAGCTTATACAATATTATAAAGCAATAAATAATATGTTACGAAGAACAGTGTTGGAGCTCAAGAGTGGACAAGGCTTAAGTACAAGGACGCCAAGGAATACAGAAAGACCGCATAATAATTTCTGAAACAAATCAAAGGAATTTTTGCTATCTGTTGCAAAGCTCACAGCTTAATATTAGTCAGACTTCAGACAAGAATCAGAATCAAACTTTAGAATCTCGTTATTGACAATTAAATATACGAGAAGCCAACTAAGTGACATTGGAATATACTCAGTTTACTCCTAAGTTTATTTATTCTTGGTAGCTTTCTTTTCAATATTTAGGCAATTCTTGCTCATTTCCTTTGTTTTAAGATTGTGTTCGTTCCAAGGATAACACTAACTCTTATATTTTAAAATGTATTTTTAAAACATAGACGAAAATGGTGATCCCAATCTAATCAAGTCAAAAATTGAGAACTATTACTGTTGTTGTTGCTAAAAAACTGAAATGAGGAAAAAAAGACTAATGCATAATAAAAGTAGTTACTATTTTACCTACTCCCAAATTGCAATTTCTCTTCGAATTCGTTTTCCAAATCAAAGTGAAAGTAATGCTTATGAGAAAAGAGTTTTCGCATGCTTTGATAGTATTACTAGTGTATTTTGCGATACAGTATACTAACTAATGTATGCTATTACTTGAATTACAATTATTTGAGTAAATTGAAGCATGGAAATGAAAGCATCAATAAATTATAAACAAATGGACTACAAATTTCTGTTTAATGTTGCCTTGTCGTGCATGCATTTGAAATCCATTGTAAAGACTTCTAGTAGTTGCACAGATAAAATTGTCCAATATTAATTTTCCGATAATAAAAAAAAGCAAACTTTTGCATTGGTTTGTAGAAAGGAATTTATGCTCATTCAGTAGCTTTACAATAAGAGAATTACTTCATTGTCTAGCTAGACGCAACAGTTTAGTTTGTAAATGAACTGAATTATTAGAATAGTACATATCTAAATTAAATTAGGTTAGTCAATTTGTTATTCTTCATAAGTTCGTTCAACTTAGTTACATTCAATTCTGTGTACAAGCCTATAAAAACACAGTACCGTAGGACCAATTAAAAATATTGTTGGGCTTGAAGAAAATTTTTCCGGGTCCCTTGGTTAAGCATTAAGTTATGTTAATTGAACCAAACCTAACTAAACCGAACCAAACTGCAAATCCTCAGCAAAGCAGACCGAACCAATCTCTTAATGAAATTTTACTATTTTGACGGACCTTCCCCCAACTTTCATGACCGTTCGCGGACTAGGTCTTAATAAAATATTGCTTATCGATAACGGTGTCCAAAAGTACAAGCACACTGGCGAAACTAGTATTATTAGAATAGCTGAATTTTCGGAAAATTAATATCGGACAATTTGCCCTGTGCAAGTCCAGTGACATAAAAGAGGTCCAACTAGAAATTATTTATTGGTTATGTCGCTTAGCGGAGTATAGGATGACATTTTGAGTTTATTAAAACGCAAGCTAATTCTTTGTTTCTCTTTCTATTCAAAAATTTCATCAATCCCGACAAAATTTTTAATTTGGTACTACGGTAGTTTGTTTTTATAGGCATGTACACAGAAGTGAATGTAACTACGTTGAACGAACTTATGAATAATAACAAATTGATTAACCTAATTTAATTTAGATATGAGCTATTCTAATAACTCAGTTCATTTACAAACTAAACAGTTGCGTTTAGCTAGACAATGAACTAATTCTCTTATTTCAAAAACTACTGTACATAAATTCCTTTCTACAAACCAGTGCAAAAGTTTGCTTTTTATTAGAATTTATAGATTTTTAATAATGTTAAATGTTTTCAAATCCAAATCCTTTGGAAGTCCAGAACTAGAACTGCTAGAAGACTCAATTAAAGAAGTGAAATCCTTCGAACCTGTGATCCAATTATCATCACAAACATAAAACGCGTGGATGAAATAGGTGAAAAAGTTATACAAAGTGAAGTTGGTGGTAGATTAAAGGATATGGATAGTAATAGTAAAAATTATGATTTAATTGTTGTTGGGGGGAGGGTGCGGCTGGTTTAATTCATTGAAATCATAATTTTTACTATTACTATCCAATTCCTTTAATCTATCACCAACTTCACTTTGTATAACTGTTTCACCAGGCAGAACCAGTAATTTTAAGAAGACGATTATATGAGATCTACCTGTACTTGGCCGAGATACTTTAAGGACTACATTTGCAAGCATATTCTTGCAATTGTATGACGTAGTACAGGAAGCTAAAAACATTCCAATTGTAGAAAAAAGATAACTAGAAAGACCAAAGAAAATTAGCAAGGCGCTTATTGTAGAAGTCAGAATTGCAAGATAGAAAAAAATGTGAGATCAATTTTTTTTAGCATATAATTATGATCGCGAATTTATGACGATTTTGTATTGAAAAAGTGATATTTATTTCAATTCATTTATATTACAGGTTGACCTTTTTGAATTTTTGGTATACAAATATTAGAAGCATTTGAAAACGGAGAAAGAATTTGTAGTCTTTTAATAATATTAAATGTTTTCAAACCCAAATCCTATGGAACTCCAGAACCAGAACTGCTAGTAGAAGCAGACTCAATTGTAGAAGTGAAATCCTTCGACCCTGTGATCCAATTATCATCTACAAACATAAAACGCGTGGATAAAATAGGTGAAAAAGTTATACAAAGTGAAGTTGGTGGTAGATTAAAGGATTTGGATAGTAATAGTAAAAATTATGATTTAATTGTTGTTGGGGGGGAGGGTGCGGCTGGTTTAATTCATTGAAATCATAATGTTTAACCCGACCCAAGTCGAGGCTATTGTGATGATCACGGCCGTTTATATGCTAATGGATTCGATAACTCTCGAACCGGTTGACCGATAGACTTCAAATTTAGTATATATGCATTTGGGGTCAAACCAAATGTCACGTTGGTAAATGGGCGAAATCGGTCCAGGGTAAGGGTAGCTACCCTGGCAACTACCTAATTTCGAAATTTTTTCAGAATTGTAAATAAGCGTTGGTCGGGCCCTTTAACATGTATGGATAGGTTTTACCATTACTATCGAAATTCTTTAATCTATCACCAACTTAACTTTGTATAACTTTTTCACCAGGCAGAACCAGTATTTTTAAGAAGACGATTACATGAGATCTAACTGTACTTGCCCGAAAAACTTTAAGGAGTACATCTGCAATTGCAAGCATTTTCTTGGAATTGTATGACGTATAGGACGCATTTGAAAACGGAGAAAGAATTTGTAGTCTTTTAAAAATATTAAAAGTTTTCAAATCCAAATCCTATGGAAGTCCAGAACTGCTAGAAGACTCAATTGAGGAAGTGAAATCCTTCGACCCTGTAATCCAATTATCATCTACAAACATAAAACGTGTGAATGAAATAGGTGAAAAAGTTATTCCAAAAAACGTGATTTTTGCCGTGGGATTCTTGATGCTACAGATCGGTTTGAGGCAGAGGAGAGCTCAAAAGAAGAGGAAACCAACTAGGTCTGGTACAGCCAAGCCACTCAAGCTCCAACAACCAAAATCCAACCAACTTTAGCTCCAACAACCAACAACACCTTCAACATTCATATCTTTTCTTTATTTTATATTAACCATTTGTCTAGTCTTGCCAGAATAAATTCATTTGTTTTACGTATGTTAAAAAATAGAAAGAAATTCCATTGAAATCGTAGCTCTGAACTAATTTTTCCAGGCCTAGCCAAATTCTAATATTTTTTGTTGCCTGACATTTCACATGAGAAAAGTGACCGAATTCAAGACCTTTATCATGTAGTATAGTTTTCATATGGGCTTAGACATCTATACTACAGTTTAGTGCTCTAAAAATTCTTGATTTATGAGCTTATATGAATCTAAAAACTTTCACCATAGAATTGATTCACATGAACAGCAAATGGGGTTCTAGGCGTATAAATTCTTATGGTTAGTATCTTAGTATTATATCTAGTATTCTAAGTACTATTCAAGTATTCTAAACAAAGCACTTTTTCCAGATTCTCCATACTAAACCTTACATTTAAACAAGTTTATTAAAGATAACGATTTACTGTAAGAAGTAAGAACATATAAGCCGATGCTTTGAATAAATAAAAATCCAATGGATATTAAGAAAACAACTTTTCTTAGCAATAAGGATTCAAAATAAATACATAATTAACTTTCCTTTGTCTACTTAGCTCCACTGCTCTGCATAAGAATATAATGTGCAAACCTAGTGTTGACTTCTAATTTTGTCTATGAAATAGGTCAAGTTAAATATGCAATATATAATGACCAAAACTCCTACATAAGCATTTTTTGTCCAGACTAAATGTTGATTTGATATTCCTTTTCAGTGTTTTTAGATGATGAAATGAATTCTTAATAAAAGTCGCAATTTTTGCACTAATGCAACATTGGTGGTTTATTTACTAAAATATCGACACAAGACGATGAAAAAATTAAAATATCTTCAATGCCATCGCATTCAAGGTAATAGTTTAATCAAATTTCACATTATCCTTTTGCAATTGCTAATGTATGCATATGCAATGAGAACGGAGAAAGAGAAGGAAAAATAAATTTACGTATTAGTTCATCTACCAAGCCAAGACCAACTTATTTTCCTTTCGTCTCCGTATTTATTCCCATCAATTCCAAAGAAACTCAGTGCAAAAGTTGTAGTGACAATAAAATCAAAATGTTTATGCAAAAGGAAATTGAGACGTTGAGCTCATTTTATGGGACATGTTATTATATGGGTTTAATCCCATTTAAATTCAATCTAACGTTCCAAAACGAAAGAAAGCTTTGGGATTTTAAGATCAAGTCCATCTTAAGTTTTATTGGAGGTCTAATGTTGCTCATAACATTACTCACTGGGCTCTTTACAAACAAAATGTCCAGAGAATTCATGATTCTTGATATAAATACTGTGATTCTTATGCAGTACTTCATAATATTCCGTGGAGATATTATTTTCAAAAGCTCAACTATTATGGAAATGTTGAACATACTGTTAAAACTTACGGAAAGTCATGGTAAGTATTGAGTTTCAAAATTTTACAAACGATTATTCTTATCATGATTATTCCTTCATTAAAAGGTTCACAAGTAAAAATTCCTATGAATAGCAATGGAGTAGGTATTTTGCAGCTTGTAAAATACTCGTGTTATGTCTGTGTCCCATTTGCGGTGCCGCCTCTTTCAGTTTTGCTCCGCCAATTTGGTTTTTACAATCATTTCGTGGGGGCTGTGACGCAAAATATAGCATTTGGACGATCCGAATTCATTTCCGAAGTTCCCATTTCACCGGAATTCATTGCTGAAGGGCTACATACAATCTTAGCAACGATAGCTGCTGCATTTGCAGTGCAAGCAGGGTTTTCTACGGTAATTTGTGGAATTTTTGCTCTCTTTTTCTTGCACGTGAATGTATCAATCATATCAGCGATTGGGTAAGTTGTATATTACATATACTTTGTTGTTGTTATTGAAGCTGATGAGATTAAGTTGAATAAACTTTGTTTGTATCATAGAGGTCGATGGGATTTGTTTGTTTACGTTATCTTAACTAGAAGGAAAAAGCTTTTTTGATCCCACGTTAAATTTAGAGGTCAAGTTTTGGCGAGCTTTATTTGATTTGCAAAGGAAATAAAGGTGATTCAGACTTTTCTGACACACCAATGTTAAAATTCCAAAAGTAGACTAGTAGTAGTGTTTAAAAATTCGGCCTAAAGGAACACTTGTTCGACCTTTGGACAAACTTTTGGAGATAATTATACCCAATGTAGCTCAAAAGAACTAGAATTGTATGCAAAATATTCTCTAAATACGAATATTCATAACATTTTTAGAGGCCGTCGCCGAAGCTTTCCTTGGTATCTCAATTTTATTTGAAGCTTTATCTAGAAAAGTATCACTTACGCTTATTTCTTTGGCAACGCAGTCAAAACTTGCCAAAATTTCAAGTTTTGGAGTCTAAATTTTTTACATGGGATCAAGAAATAGATACCCTTTTTCCCTTTAGTTAAGCCAACGAAAAACAACAAATCCCATCGATCTCTATGGCTTAAATAGGTCGGCAGCAAAAGCTTGTCCCCTGAACTCAAATCAATTTCAAGTTCTCATCAAGTTGTACAACGAAATTCTAGTTACTATTAGAATATTTAATGCACGATTCCGAGGAACTTTATGCATTCTACATGCAGAATTATTTTTTGTCATCTCTTTCAATACTTACCTGGTCTTGGCACATTTTTTGGAGATGCCAATGTACACATCAGCCATGGCCTCAGTTAATCTCATCGCCGTGACATTTATGTATCTAATAAACTCCGGCGCATCTCGACTTTCTGCAGGTAGCAAGGATTTTCTAAAAATCGTATGCACAACGAATTTAAAAGATATAAAAAGAGTTGGAAAGTCACTAAGACCAGTTGTGGTCAAGATTGGACCAATGTACACTGTTGAAACGAAAGAAGTCTCTTTGATAATTTGGAATAAAATTATCGAAAATATTATTAATATTTTGGTCACATTTCAATAAAATATAATAGGAGAGTTGTTTGGAAATTCTAAATTTCAACAAGTAGATTGGAATTTTGCAAATATAGTTAAGCATAAACTGATGTTAAATAGTTTAGTGTAAATCAGTGTGTTAGATAACAAAATTTATTTTTAAATTTCTGGATGCAATCTAATATATGCATTTAACAGTCCCACTTTTCACGCTTTAATTTAGCTTAGCTTTTACCAGTAAAATAAATCCACTTAATATAGAGCAAAAGCAAAGTTATTCCAAAAAAATAAATGACGTACAATGAATGCAACAAGTTGTCAGTTGTAATTTAAATAGGTATACAATACATATAGATACAAAAGGAAATATTCCTTATAAGTAGTTTTTAGTTTCCATTGATAAAATGAAATAAGTTAAATTGTATTTAATTAGTAATGCAAATTATTGAAAATAAGCTTTAAACCTGCAATTAAAAATCAATTAGTGTTTTGGAAAATTCACATGGTAAATCTTCTACGTTCGATGTCTTGCTAATAAAGAATAATATCTTGAACTTTATTTAATAAAAGTACTTCATATCTTCGTTTAGTTACTTATTGCTGAGCAAAGTGATAGTAAAAAAAATATATTCAAATCGAGTTTTATAACTTTCCACTTTATAAATGTGCGAACATTCCCATCTTAAAATTTCCCAGCTCAATTTTTATGGGTCCGGGTTCAGAATTTGATGAGCTGAGAAACTTTGAACTTTATGATATCAGATTAATCTCTTACCCAAAGGAAAAAATAAACGGAATCACGGATTTTGTAATAGGGGGTTTGTTTTTTGCAAATTAACGTAAAACTTACATTACATTCTTTTATTTGTCATATTAAAAATGCTTTCTATTTTTCTTTGAAGTTCAATTCAACCATTGGCCATCTCTATCATATTGTTTTTTTCTCTTTGATGATGTACATCTTTGAATTTCACATTTATTTTTACTTCAGAAATATGTATTTATTCATTGCCTTGTTTATTTGAAAAGTATTGAATAAAAGTCCATCGAATCTGAATATGAGTAAATAGAAAAGGATGCTTTTTATAGAAATCAATTTAAATTTGACAACCTACAAAACGTGTTCCCCAAAGTCATCCCCAGTCAATAGTAAAATTGAGTCTTATTTTAGCAAAAAAACTGTTACTGTTCTAGACCTAAAATGAAGAGAAAGTTGAATTCTTGAAGATTAATGAAATGAAAGTTGCTGATAATAATTTATATTTTAAAAATTGTCAATTAATTTTTATCTTATTTTGTCCTAATTTCAAGTCTATGACATTTTATTCTCAACAATAGAAGTAAACAACCAAGAAGACCAACCCATGACATTATTTTGTTGATGAGTGTTCATCTCATTCATCCCTTCCCCTGGGTATCTCCAAAAGCTAAAATTGCAAATCTAAAACCATAAATTGTATGCAATATATAAAAGGATTACTGTTAATGACTTTTTTGAAATTATAACTACAACTATTTTCTAGATGGAGGTATATATTTCTTTGAACCTAAAATGGGTTACTTCGTTTTATTTATGTACGCTGTCTAAGCATTTAATACTAGGAACGAAACAAATGCACAAGTTTGTAAAACTTTGATGAGCACAATGAAGCTATCAGGGTTGGTCTATTGTCCACTTTTAGGTCGGTGGACGGACAAAATGGTAAAAAAAAACTTCCCGCAAATCCCACTTTCTCTTTATGTATTTAACTTTCTCCCATACAGTTGTCCAATATGAGACAAAAAATTTTGAGCATAATTAAAACATGTTTCTCATTCAAAAATCATTGAATATGCTGTTTTAACGAATTTTTGGAAAGCAAATACCTTATACATTTTTTTAAACAATAGCTCGATAATAGGCTCAAACTCTACTGTTTATGTAGAAAATGGTCAAAATCATCAAAGTTTATTATATGCGGCTAAGCATATTATGCGAATGTCGGATGTCTGTCCGTCTGTCCGTCCTCACGATAACTCAAGAA
>JAQGCY010001526.1:0-10342 GCA_034700645.1 Xenylla mediterranea
CAAGTTTGTGGAAAGCTTGATCTACATTTTACAACAGCAAGCGTAATGAGTATTACACCAGGTAGTAATAACTCTATTGGATCAATACCAATTTTAGCAAGTGGAAGGGAATCGTATGAATCCACAACTTCGATATTTGGATGTCTATCACCAGAATTCAAATGTCCAGTAGAGGAGCTGTCCAGGAAATTTCAAGTCCCAAGTGTTGAAAATCCAGAGAAATCTACCACCGTAACTGTGTCAAGCGATTCTCTGAACTGCTGTAATTGTGATGGAAATTTATGTAACACTTTCGATGGGAAAATGAATTGCAATCAAGTTGAACACCAACCAGGAATTGACGGGACAAATTCGGGCGTTGTAAATAAAATCAGTGTATTCCAAGTCTGCCTTGCACTCACAACAGCTATTTTATATAAAGTTTGGTAATTTAATGGGGTTGTTTCTTTTCTAATATTTCTAATAACTAATTATCAATTATCGTTCAAAATATGAAGTTGTAAATAAATTAAAACGATTCTATGTCGTTCAAAATTCTACTGCTTCGAAATCAGTTCAATATTTTCAATAAAAAGTTTTAAATTAAGATAAAAATGTTGGAAATTAAGAAATTCGTTTGTTGAAAATGCATAACCTATTAGAAATTAGAATTGATTGAAAGAATAGGTCGCCGGACAAAAAGCATACGAACAACCGAACCGGAGAGAAAGTTTACACACGTTGAGTTGAACATACAAGAAATCGAAATGAAACTAATAAACCTTATCCTACGTCTAAACTAAAATGCATGCAGTGTTTGATTGAGTTTGCTTTGTTAATGTTAAAATGGATCATGTCATTATTATTATTATTACAGGTTAGACAGGTGTTATTGCTCACAGAGTCATTACCTTCGGATCGGTAATCATAACGTTGTTGTAAAGGAAAAAGTAAAATGAAACGCAAGGTATAATAATATTGTATTCTGTTATGTTTTATACCTTCATAAATTCATATCATCATAATCTCAAATACAAAAAATATCCAATTTTCCAAAACTAAATTTATCTGATGAGCTATTTCTATGCATATGATCATAAGAATAAGAATAAGAATAACGCATCAGAATTTCTCAAATAAACTTTTCTTGTTTTGATATGTTTGCTTTTTACACGCGGTTTGACTTTTCTTTTGATACTTTCACTATTGGTTTATTTTCTTCTCAAAAATGTTATTGTTATTTTGCAGTATGTATGCCGTACCAGGAAATGAATACTTAATGATACTTATATAGTATTTGTTCACAACAATAAAAGAAAGAGGAATAATATATTTCACCTTTCTTTGTTATATATTTATTTACTTACTCCAAACAAATTGCACCTTAGACACATCATATAGACCAATGAACCTTTTGTGTGGTACTACGTGACCGACCTAGTTCCTTCACATGAAATCATTATTGGAAGTTTGGTTGGATGGAACTATTGTGCCTGTGTATATAGATTGTAAATTCGGTTAGTAAAACTTAATTACCTCAGAATCAGATGCAATGCAATAAGTTTTCGGTTCTGGTAATTTCATTGAAATTGAACAACAATTTTTGCATGCATGCAAGAAAATTTGAGCAAAATAAAACTTTATTCACTATCGGTACAAGTAAATTATATTTGTTTCGTATTATTATGGCCTGGATGGAACCCGGTACTACTGGTACAGAATTTCCATTCTCTCAGTAAATATACATACTTACAAATACAAAAAACACATTTGAAAATCTATTTATTGTTCAACATTACCGTCAGATTAATAGATTGGTTTTTAGGTGGATCCAACATGTACAAATACATACATAAATGTAAAGAAAGAGCAGTGAAACGAGTGAAAGGTTTTATTATTCATTATCATTACATGTTTGATGTTTGTTTGCGTAGAATTATTCCTTTTTTTCCTACCGACTTTCTCTTTTGCATCTGCTAATTTTCCCACTTCCTTCGTGATCAAATTACTTATTCCATTTCCACTGTTTGGCAATAGGTATAGGAATAAGAATCCATGACTATTATTATGAATGAATCCAAACAACAAACACTAAGAAGTAGACTATCCATCTATGTTTTTAAGTCACGAAAATTATTTAACGTATCCGTATAATATGCAATGAACACTGATCAATCAATTATTTCATTTTATTTGGGTTTTTTCTCTCGTCTTTATTTTATTTCCGAAAAATTCCTTACAATTTTAGTCCATTAGTACACTACTACTAAGTTTACTTTATATTAATAAATATCGAACTCTTCGTGAATCAAAATGTAACTAATTTAATTAGTAGTAGTAATTAATCCAGCCTCTCTCTATAAATCTTACATCAAACTGTTCTACTGAAAGAAAAATTTCCAGTTTTTGTCACGTTAAGTACTAAACTACTGTATAAATTACAACACTGCGTCATCACTTTATTTTAAAAAAAGGCAGTGAAAAATCCAAATGATAGTTAATTGTAAGTCAAGGATAAAATTTCCACGAAGAAAAAAAGAAGTAAATTCTTAAGTAAGTAGGTGAAGGTAACAATAAATTAGTAACAAACAATAAAAAACGCAAAAAAAACACACTACCGTCCCAAAATAAATTAATTCAAATATTTTATCTACAAACTAATACTAAATAAGTAAAATCAATCAAAAGCTTAAAAGCTCAGATCAAAATAAATTCATGAGCAATAAATTAATTTAGGTAAATGTTTCAGGTAACTACTTGACTAATGTTTTTTTTAAGTGCCAACGAAATCAAACAAAAATTAAAAATTCATTCATTCATTCCAAATACTATTTTCTTTACCCTCTGTCTAAACTATATACTTTCCAATTTACTGTTGCGGAATACTCTGATTAAGATGTTGGTATTTCTTATGGAGTTCATGTAATTCAAATCGAAGGGTAAAATTCTCTTGTTCCAAATATGCACAACGGATAGCAATTTGGTCTTCTTTCTTCCTTCTTGCATCTCGAGATCTTTTAGCTGCTTCATTATTCTTACGACGTCTTTCCCAATATGCCTCATCTTTTGTCTAATAAGAGAAAAACGAAATAAAATATTAAAATATGCAATGAGAGTAAATTCATACAAGCAAACGTAGCATAAAATTTCACTCTTCTTACCTGATCTCCAGACTTATGACGACCACCACTCCCATCCCCATCTTGACAAATGTCTGAACCACTATTACTTAATTCAGCAAGATCCATTGTTTCATAACCTGACGGACTTGTTGATGATGCGGTTGAATCAGACACTGGGCAATTATTACCTCCTCCACCGGATTTCTTTCCATTTTTCTTGTTTCTTGTCATTGAAACTTGTTTTAACATTTCATTTTGGAATTTTTCATAACCTGGATCTTGGACTTGAGTTCCACTACCAAGTGAAAGTCCATAAAGTCCCATTGTTGGGAATGCAAGGGGATCCTTTGGATATGCCTTTAGGAACAAAGAGCAATTGTTTAGAACATTTGCCTTCTATGCAATATGTACAAATCAAAGCTTACCTTAAATGGCCGAGTTGAACGAGCCGACCCTTTTCCATTATTGTTCGAAAGGTTTGGTTGATGATGTTGTAGTCCAGTGCTAAAGGGTAGACCGGGACTTCCAGCGCTTGTAGCAGTTACGCCTAATGGTACAAACATTTGTTGTGGCATACCAACCCCCATACCTGGAATCCCAGTTGGTGTAATAATTGGACTGATCATTGGACTATGAATATTATAAACTGATGAATATCCGGTTGGACTAGTCAAAGATCCTGACATGTTGTTGTATGATAAATTAGCACCCCCATTATTTCCCTTTGGAGAAGTCCAATCTGGAGAATCGGCCATGGATCTTGGTGAAATTTTGGTCAAGTTCAGTGCATCAGCAGATGTAATACCCATACTTTCAGCATTTTTCATAATGAGACGATGTCGAAGTTTGCTACATGGTGAGTCGGGGTCGTCGATTGGGCTAATACTACCCTCATGAACTTCTTTCTTTGAAATAACTTTGGGTCTTTTAGTTGAGAAATCCAATGGAGAGTCTTCATACATTGACATTATGTTTTCATTTTGTTTTCCACCGGCACGGTGTGACTGGGGAAAAATTTGACGTTGTTGTTGCTGATTATTGAGTCGTGACATTGGTGTACGATAATCGAGGCTGGAATTCTTTCTGTTATTATTGGTATTATTGTGATTTCCTCCATCGGGAGAGGATGAGCAAGCGGAAACAGATGATGGAGAGGAACTTCGTCTGTCTCTGTCATATTCCAAGTGATCCATTTCATCACTTGAGCCAATATCTTCATTACTACCACAACGGCGTGATGAGGAAATTAAGTCCATTTCATGAGGTGACAATTTCATATCTTCCATTGAGTAAGGATTTCCGTGGATTGGAGATTTGAGTCCAAAATGGTGAAGATTTAAAGCCATTTTTCTATAATAAAGTAATGGTAAAGGTTTTTAACATTTCAATCTTCCAAAACAAATATTCGTATTCGCAATCACTAAATGACTAATTCAACTCTTATTGTCCCTAAATCCTCAAAAAGCAAAAGGATTAACACTTGAAATGTGTCTAAATAGCTAAAAGACGCCGAAGGTAATAACAATAAGTAAGACCAAGAGATCAGGAAAAGTAAATAAAAAAATCCCTAGTGTTACTGGAAATTTTGGACAGAATACAATAGAATAACCATCCCCCTGACTAAAAACCAAGTGTATAGAACTTTAGAACTCCTCCTTGGCTTAACTTGGATTGGTTTATCGAAAATATAAGCCCAAAATGCCATGCCACACGAAAAGAAAGAAACTAAAACAATTTTTTTGTCGTAACTTTACTGGATATACGGCCCTGGTGTAAAAGATGAAATTAAAATTCCAAGGTTTCATGTCAATATCTTTATAAATTATGTAATTTTATGCTAGTTATAAAGATTTGATTTAAAAAAAATTGAGACCTGAGGAATCGACAATCGTCATCTTATTTTGTTATTTTTCACAAACATATTTAATGTGCCTGTGATGTAAAAAATTTATCAGCATTTTTTAAAGACTTCTGATGAATTGGATTGATATAAATAAGATGACATGAAATTGACATTCTTACTAAATTTAAATTATGGAATAAATTATGCATGATCTCAATCGGAACAAGCAGTGTAATCGGCATAGGGAAAAATTATTTAAATTCTGCATTTTATACGTAAACAAAATATTTCTAAGAAAAAGATATTTGATAGACATGTCAAATTTCATAACCTTGATTGATATAACTTTTATGGTTAAGATTAGAGCTAATATACTTTATATATTAGAAAAAATCAAGCAGCAAGCAGTAGTGTGCATTTGATTCCTTAAAAACGTGATCCAGAACTACTACACAATTTCATCAATAATTTTATAGATTATCTCATGATTAACGGCACGTAGCCATTTCATAGATGTATGTATGCATGAGGCTCATGGTGAGCTTTCACTTTTTCCAATTTCCTTGAATCTGCCTTTTATTTGGTATTTAAGGAAAAATTTCATTGCCATCATTAGCTTTGTTGTCCCGCAGACCATAAAGATTTGTTCCTAAATACTTAAATCGACCCCACCTCCTTAACCTACGCGTTCAAATACAACAATGATGCAATAATACAAATAATTCAATACAATGCAGCAGAAAAACCATTCTATTAGTAACCAATAAAGAACCATGAATGAAATGAGAATTGTGAAATAGTTTTAAAATGCAATTTCTAAGCGTGGAACATATTCTATAATTTAAATATACAATAAATTGCAGAAAGAACGAACAAAATATTCTGATGTCAATCAGAGATTAATAAATTTATGGGAATTATTTGCATTCTAAAATATCATCAAAGGATTCTGTTCTGTTTCTGACTAACGCCACGTAATCAATATAAAGAATGAAAACGCTGCTAACTTCACGTGTAAATAATATTAAAAAAAACCTTTATGACATCACCCACCAGTTAGGGAGTCGAGCAAGCACAGCACAACTTAAAAACAATTAAAACAAAAAACTTACCGACAAAAACTGCTTCAAAAAATCAATCGTTGAAAACAAAAATGTTTGAAGATAATAAATGACTTTATTATTTTGTTCTTATGACTTGTTGAGGTTAAGAGAAAACAAAAGTGTCAAATATCTTGCTACTAGCTACTGTTTTGAAGGGTAAATTCAATTCTAGAGTTTGATGATCTGTTAGGTTACGTTTTAGTTTAAAAACCACAAAGTTTATTATTGTTTAACCTAAGTTTAAGTAACTCTGTTGTTAATGTAATTATGATAATGAAAATTAGGCAATCTAGCCAATAGGTCTCTGTAACTTTAAGTCTAAGTCTAGCAACAGGAAAAACTGTAACTGTAAGTAAAAGTTTTTCTCCGTGTAAGCGTAACTTTAACCGTTGCGTTCACTGGGAACAATGACAGGACTTGGGACTTTGGAAATTGAAAACGTAATAATCAAGGACTCCAATTTTTTGGCTTGGCGTTGGTTTGTTTGGTCCTTCTTTAACACTGTTTATTATAATATTGTCAAAAAAATGCAAATGCTAATGTTAATGTTACTTCCTGATTGTGGTGATTCTGTAACTTAACGTTAACATTAAGTCTCAACCCTCTAAACGCAATGCAATATATGTATGTGTTATATGATGCCTTTGAAAAATTAGGTAGCAAGCTTTCTTTCCAATGTAAGACCCTTTTTCAGTTTTTTTTTTCTTTCTTTATTCTTGTGGTTTATTATATAGACCTGTCCATGTATGCCGATGTCCAGCCAAGTCCATGACCATAAACCAAACCATTATTATTATTATTATATTATTTTTTTCATATGTGGACCTTTAAGGGTACTTTACTTATTTACTTCCTTATGTTAAACAGCAACAGACATTGAGGTAACTAATTGGAGGTTTTCACCCCCTTTTTTGTCATAATCACACATACACAAATATTACAACAAAAAAAAAAGACTATAAGGCTTGGTTTGTCCTTCCTGGTCCTATCATTTATGTCCCTTCCCTATTGCCTAAAAGTACTATTACAATTTCAATTACTACAGTACCTCCATCCAATTCCCAACCTAAATGCTTCAGTAGCCTTTTACCTCAAAGTTATACAAAATACGACCTAATGAATGACATGAGAAGACCTTAAATTACGTTCTATTTGTATCCCACATTTACTTTACTTTACGCTAACCTTATGCTAGTTTAATGTAATGGTGAGTTGTATGTAATAATGTAATCTATTGAATTTTTAATCCATTAAGGTCAACTATTAAAAGTTACATCCAATTTTGAAGATTAAGATAAAAGCTTTACTTCATCCATCCAGCTTAATGAGCATAGGATTTATTTATGCGTAAAATTTTCTAAAATTAGAAAATTGAATGTATGAAATGAATACGAATGCTCATCCTTGTATCACTAAGGGTTTATAAACAATTAAATATTACAAAATATTACCCATCGACCCATCGTAAATGCATCGATAAAATCCAGTTTATGACTTAGCTATAGCTTCCTTTCTATTCGATATATGAATTATGATTTTATGTTCTATTTACATTTGATTTGATTTCATGGAAATATATATGACTTCCTGTCTATTAAAAAAAACTAAATGTTATAATATTATGTTGTTTATGAAGTAAAACTAGATTAATGATTAATATTTAATGAAGACTTTGTTGAATCATGGTCTACCTCTATAGTAATCTAGAGCTGATTTATGAACTCGAACAGAACGCTCATCGTCATTATTACCTATCAATAAATGGATTGATTGATTGATGGAGGTTTGGCTTACCTTGTTTATACTTTGTATAAGCTATGTACAATAAAAAATTCCAAGTAGAAACAATTGATCATAATTTAATTGTGCTGAAATTGGACGATTTTCTTCCTCCTTCTATTCCGCAGTAAAACACGTGGATACAAATATGACATCCAAGAAACAACTAAAAACTAGGAGCATACCATGCATGTAGAAAAAATATTCCATTGCATATTGCATTGCATTAGTTTAGTGTTAGGTTAGATTTTGCTTTGTTCCATTGTTAGATATGGTTTGATTATAGGAAGCATTTTCAGCCTATAAACTTCTTGTACTGTTACTGTTGCATAACTTAGAGTTGGACTTGGAAGAAGTATGTCATGCAATAAAAACAATAAAATTAAAATTGTTTGACTCCGTCCGAGTTTAATTGATTGTATTATTCAACGCTTATATGATGCTTATTTGATTGTCTATTATTAATTACATTTAGTTAGAAGAGAAAGTAATTCGAATTTTGATAATTTCATTATATAAATATAACGTATAATTTTCATTCATTCTCGTCAACTATGCTTTTTTATTTTGCTTTGACCATTTCAAAATTTCCAAAAAACCAAACCATATTGCTGCAATTTTTAGCTTTTTTTCAAGTACCCTACAAAATCAAATGAATTGAACAATAACAATAGAATAGTAAGAAAGATAGGGTTGATTGAACTTGTAAAAAGAATTCCTTTCATTTCATTATCATTCGTTATATAGTAAACTAATTCAAAAAAAAAAAAAGTTCAAGTTAAGTACCTTTCTCTAAATTTGTACGTAGCAAAAAAAGCATGAATTGATGAATGTGAATGTATTAGTTAACGTATTAGGTATATGGACCCTGGTCATTAGGAAAAACTCTTTTGGTAATTTGGAAATAATATTCTTCAAAGGACTTGACCGAATGGACATGGATGGACATGGACGGACGACTATACTATAATGCATACATGGGAAACAAATTTTAATCCCTTCCTTTTCTTTCAATTTTTTGACGCATTTACTTATATTTTACGGTGTTTTAGGTGGCCTGGGATGCCTTTGGGTTATTAGTTGCTATTGCAATTGCTGGGAAAATGACATAGACATAGGCCATCGGAGTTCCGAGCTGTCATTTAAATGCAATTCATTTCATTATTATTATATACCATATGGACAGTTCCAGTCCGTGACGTGTAACATTCAATTCAATTGTCTATTTTTGGGCAAAAATTATGGAAACATTGCTTATATGAATTCGAATCCTGAGGTAATGGTTTCCAAAAAAAAAGTGAACAACTGTCACTGTACTGTCCAAAAAAGAAAAATGCATATTCAGTATTCAGTATTCACAATTTTCACATCCAGCCATAAAGTACACATAATACAATTGGTCTGGCTAAACATGAAACAATAATAGGGAAATGGAAAGGGTTAAGTTAAGTCCTAAGCCCTTTAGCTTGATTCTAATTTTAGATTGAACAATAATGTAAATGTTAGGCTGAGTTTTTGTATTTGTGATGTGTACAATTTTTGGTCCTATTGCATTTTTCAGTATTATTACCGTTTTTCCCAATAATGGTCAGTCAGTAATATTTCATACATATTATTATATTTCTCTCTCATCGTAAATGAATTCATCCGTAAATAAACTGAGCCAATGCCTCCCACAAACTCACAGCACAGTGTAGGAGATTACTATTTTATTTTCCAAAATTCTATTGTTCAATAGTAGGCCTTTTTTTCGTAAAAGGGGAAATATTTTTCCTGGCATAATGCAAACATAGTATACGTTTTTGTTTAATTTAGGAAAATCATAATAAGCAAACTAAACTAAAACGTACCACAAGGGATTCAAGTGGACTTAACTAACTCTTCAATGAATAATTTTTTGATAGAATCCAAAAACTGTGATGGTTCCTCCGAATCCGCGTCATCCAGGGGAAATGAATTTGATTAGATCTAGAGACAAAACGGCAGTTCTTCTGGTCTAGTAATAATGAACGCCGGCCATTTTCCTTGGTTCACAGCAGGACTCGGGCTGAAGCTTGGGTAATAATATGGATGACCTATAAGTTTGAAGTTATGAAATTTGAGAGATTGATGACGATAAATCATTTTTCAATGTTATGATCATTATGATTTCTCATGGTTATGAAGAACAAAAAACAAATCCTTGAATTACACAATTGAAATTTTCTTTTATTTCACAATTCTAGTTCAAGTCTCCTCAAAAAACCCGTTATGCACCATTTTAAGGGTCATTATGCAAAGAAAAGTGTAGTCTAGTATAACATGTTTATCAAAAATTATGTGCGGATTTTTCTTAGAAGAAGAAAAAAACCAAGAAAAGCTACCGAGGTCAACGATTATAACGCCGACCGGCCACAACAAGAAAAAAAGAGCACATACTACTGTAAGAATAACAAAAAAAAATTGACAATGTACTTGAAAGAAAATATGGAAATCCATATCGCTCATAAATGCACCTTCAAATTCAATTCATTTGT
>JAQGCY010001527.1:0-10340 GCA_034700645.1 Xenylla mediterranea
GGTAGTAGTGGTAGTAGTGGTGGGTAGTACTGGTAGGTAGTAGTGGTAGTAGTGGTGGGTAGTACTGGTAGGTAGTAGTGGTGGGTAGTACTGGTAAGTAGTAGTGTAGTAGGGGTGGGGTCAAAGGTCATGCGGGGTAAATGTGGCAGAAGCATGATGTACTGTACAAGTATGAGTTTTGAGGTGACTTGATGCATTGGGAAAGAAGTAGTAAAAAAAGTGGCGTAAAAGGCGGTTTGGGTCAAGGGTCATCATAGGTCAAAATTTAAGGACTATAATCCTATGGTCATACATGAAGTTTCAAGTAGATCGGTTTATAAATGAACGTGTTATAGCGAAAAACCCTTTTGGGGCCAATAGTAAACTACCCTTACCCTTTGACCGATTTACTTTAAATTTGGCCTAGCACCTATGCGAGGTGAGAGGATTCCAGATACCAAGTTACAAGTTCCTAGCATTTGTAGTTCTGGAGTTTTTAGGGGGGACGGACAGACAGACAGACGGACGGACAGACAGACAGACGTACCCAGATTGATATACTGCTTCGCAGTTAATAATACCAATTCCAATTACATATTATGTTTCCATTCCAAGTTATAACTTACTCTATGCTTCTTCTTTCTGAAGTTTTCTGAGCATTAAGGCCTATAAATACTACACAGAAACAAATGCTTCTTGAGACAAGTGCATCGTTGAAAATTGGATATACAAAACAAAAAACTAAAGAACTTTTTTACACAACCTTACAGCATGGCATGATTGGTTTGGTTAGTTCGTTTGGTCTTGTCTTGTCTTATTCTTGTGTTACTTCTTAGATATATATACTTGTAAAAAATATACCCGTTGCCCGTGTCCATGTCCATGTAAAAAATATATATTCACTCCAAGGTCATAGAAGTCATCATATTTTTTTTTCAATTTTTCGTCAGGAATTCTTTCTTATTACAAGCAATAGCAAAGCAAGCAACCTTTCTTCAGAGCTGAGACGTAACATAAGAACATAGCATAACGTATACATATACAAACTGCACGTAGTTTTAGTTTTTTAATGGGGAATTAAAAATTGGGGAAGAAAAACAAGGGCAGGCTAAGCTTTATAAGTTTAATGTAATCAGAAACTCGTTTACTCTTTTAGTAGCTTGTATCGTAAATAAATGCTAGAACATCTAAACTCTAAACCTTAAAAATGATGGAAATATTTTTGTAAACATATAATTAATATTAATACTGATAAGGTTTTTCCTATAAGTCTTAATAATTGAATTTCTGAACCATTTCTACGTATTCATTTTCATTTATTTGTGCTACTTGCACAAGAATGAATTCATTCGCATTGTGCTGTGCCATATCCTTCAAATATTTATAATGTACTATGACACACCGTACTGTCCGTCATAATTTTCGAAGCCATACAATTAAAATTTAACTAATCTATAATAAGCCTGAACAATTCTTTCATGCACTGTGCTTATGCACTAACATTTTCATTTACGTTTTCATTTTACACAAAGCTTTTTATGTTGAGATAGATCAAGGTGCGTCACGGAATCAGAATCAGTATAGTTTTTTTTTTATAATTTTCCATCAGAGATATTTCTGTAAAGTTTTACACTATCAACTATTGTTGTTGCTCTTTCGTCTGCTCACTCATCAAGTTACGTAAAAAGCAGTTCAATTCAATTCAAATACAATATTCCAGACAGGAACTGAAGCACTTTATGATTTTCATTCGTCTAAGTCTATGTCTAGGTCTACCAATCTACTCCAACCATAGTAGATTCTAGAAAAAGCTAACTAATTCAGTTCGTTACATTTTTTCAATTTGATTCGAATGATTGAAAAAGAATTGAATTACATTCCTTGTCATGAATTTTGTTACCTTGCTTTCCCTACTACTAGTAAATCTGTTTTTCTGAGCAAAATGATATTATATTAAATTTCAAGTATTCCGGTAGCTCCAAGGTCTTTTTTAGATATTAGATAGACATAGAATTGATGGATGTGTGAGAGAGAGATGAGATGATTCATAGAAAATTACTCATAAAGTCATTGAGGAGAAGTAATATTTATACCAGACCAGACATACATAGGCTGACATGCAATTATATGCACCGATGCATGTCAATTTATTCAGGTGTAAGAAATGCACTTTGCTGGCACCAAGACCAAACTATTCGTATTCCTTCTACGGTGAATGATAAAACTTTCTACTTTAAGTTTTTAACTAGCCCCAAAGCAGCCAAAGGTCTTTAGCATTGCATTATTTAGAGCTTTTTAACGAACTTATTATACTGTAAATGGAATAATGCTTTCGCTTCAATAAATTAAACTGTTTTGGAATACTTAATGAATTAGTGGAGCAGATTAGTTTAGTTGGAATTGGGGATTGACTTTGACTGTGTCTATTCTAATTGCTGTCTGTATTGCCTAAAGAAATGTGAGTTCAGCTAAATAGTTTGTACAGTTCCGTGAGTTTTTTGACATAGCTTCGTATATTTATGAGTCATGGAGTAGACATTAGTGAGCTTTGAAAATTTTGCCGACATCTTTACATTACATTCTTATCATTTCTAAAATAAAATAAATCAAAATCTACGATTATATTCTATCAAAAGTTTGGCTGGTTCTGCAAGCTGCAACTGCAAGGGCTTATTAATGTAATTTCTCTGACATAGCTTGTATGAATCAAATCAAACAATCATAATACTTGAGTAAAAAATTAAATTACATCATAGAGCGGTACATTGGTACTTGAAAATTGACATGATTTGTTATTAGTCTCATTTTTAATCAAAATTGATAAGGATTTTTTTTCACATGTATTGAAGTTTTTAAGTACACATCTTCCAGACAGACACTGCTGATTTAGTTTTAATATTTCATTTGAGAAAAAGTTTACTAAAATTTAGTTCTAAATAGTACCATAATAGTAAGCTTATTTGCTCTCAAGACAGACGAGACAAAATTTTAATCATTTAAATTCTTTGCATTCAATTTCCTGAAGTCTCTCTCTCCTACCAAAAATATAAATATAAGTCTTCTTCTCTTATCGTTATCTCTATTAAGACTTAGACGCTCCATGATTTTTGTCATGAAGGAAAAGAAAAAATAAGCTGTTGACGTATATTTCTTTAAATAAATTGAATTAAAAAGACTTTTTAGTTTAGTTTATTTAGCTGTCATCAGAAAGGAATTTGTAAATATTTATTCTTACAAGTAGCTATTACGACTGAAGGCAGTCTAAGTCTATGTATAGAAGTACTAAAGGTCGTCTTGTTTAATGAGAAATTTTTGCTAGTTGATGCATTTTAAATTCTGAATAATTATATTTATTTTCTATACATTGTATTTTGTATCGTGCATTTAATGTCAACAACACCACTCATCAAAATTTTATGTCTAGAAAAATAAGAAGCTTCCTCTTAATGCGAACAATACAATGCAATGTATAAATACTTTGAAACTTTTTGCAATTATTTTTTATAGTACATTGATATATGAATTGATGAAATTTTATAAAGAACTCAAGTCAGCTACTATAATAGTTAGCAGTTAGTTATACTAATACTAAATGCAAATTTTTCAGGTAGGGGGAATCACTTTCAATTTTTTTGATTCAATTGACTTGACCATGAAATGAAATGAAACATTGAAGTAAATAAATAACGTAAATTCTAATATAATTTAAGATAAATTAAATGACGTTTGCGTGGGCCAAGTACTAATATAACCCCATCGGTTTCATACAATCTCCAAACATTAGAAGACTCAGAACAAAAAGCTGCAAATGCTTCTAGTCTACTATTTTATTTCAGCATGCCGGGAGATAGACATGAACATGGACATGGACAGACGGATGGATGGATGGATGGATTGAAGGACTTGGAGACAATGAGATGGTATTAAGAAGATAAATAATAAAAAATGAGTGACCAGACCACAAGACAAGATGAATTGATGAATATGAATAGTCGAATATTATAGTGTAGGAAAAATTCACTTTACTCAAATGATTTAGTACAAAAGGTTTCGATTTTTTTAAAACTACAGATACAAAATACAGTAAATACACTGTTAATATTATTTAGTAAAGCTAAAGCAAACGGCCTTACCTTGGCTTGGCAGACAAAAAATTAAATTTGACTTTTCTTTATACATTACATTCGTCTTACCATTATTTTATTATAATATCTTTGGGCGGTGATGATTTTTAATTTTAATTTAAATTTTGCATAGATAGACTTATGACGGATGATGGCCTTTTTGTTTAATTCTTTAAGTTTTTAAGTACAAACACAAAATGTACGTACAGGTACTACTTACTTACTTATTTGTACAAATTTTTGCTACCGGCAATCCAAATCCCAAATGCCACATTTAAAAAAAAATTGCAAGGTCGATAAGAATACTGTTATATGTATTGTATGTAATACTTAAAATGCATATCACATCAATCTTATTCTCCCCGAAGAGTCCTCTTATCTAGCACATACAAAGTTGTAGAAGTAGACAGTAGTTTCCATTGAAGATTGAACAAAGTAAAAGTTTAAAAACAAATTCCATATTTTAAACTTATTCCATTCCATAGAATAGAACATAAAACAAAAAATACAAAATAATAGTTCTATACACTATCTATAAACTATGTATTTAATTTTGAAAATAAAAAAAAATAGAAAGGAAATACATATATAGTAGTGTTGAAAATAAATTATTTGCCACATTACATCACGAAGTATTCTAGAATCTATAAAGGAAACATCTAGGGAGTCATTTGCCGTTTACAGAAAATACTACTATTACTTTTGTAGTATTGTAGATGTAGATTTCATTTTTGAAATGAAAGAAAATTCAGTTCTCATGCACTCATGGTTCATGGAATAGACTCATAAGTATTAATTGGATAATCCATGAAGGATGAACGCAAATAAAGAGTGATTGGAATTGGTCAGAAGAAAATGGAAATGTCAATTGCATTTAGGTTGAGTAATTAATCTTAATAATAATTTCTATGTATGTATGTATGGCTATCCTGTGGGTCTGTGTCTGTGTAGTCTACAGAAAACATTGATAATATAATTCCGCTTCCGCTACTTCACTAGTCACACAATCAGTCTAGTCAATCTAATTAAGTACGGTTCGTGGAATGCGCAGTTCTTAGAAAAACTTCAATTTATAAGATTCAATCTTGTAAATGCATTTTTTTAATTGTAGTAATCAGCAATGTATACATACAAGTGTAAACAGAGTCATAATGTTCTTCAAACCGCAAATCAATTAATACCTGTTACCAATACCATTTATTTGATTGGGTTAGAAGGACATACTAAATAAGTATAATGTTGATGTATGAATATGAAAATGATGATGGCATTGCATTGCAAAATATAAGTATGTACGTGTATTAATTGATAAAACAATAGCAATTAGAACTAGAAAGAAATATAATGTGACATTGGGGACTTAAAAATCCAATCTAATGGATAGATTCCATTAGCAGAGAAAAGCACATGGTTGAGAACAATGGCATGGAAGTAGTAATAGAAATAGACAACATAAATATGAACGAGCGTTGAATTAAGAAGAAAAATTGTAGAATGAAAATGAGCCTATTACGAGCGTAGAATAAAATAATTTTGATAATAACTTTTCATATGTAGGTACTGACTGCTAATGCTAAAAGAGATAAACTCATAACTTTCTCTGATTACATTTTCTCCAAGTGAAAGTTACCGGCATTTAATGAGGAAGGGAAAAACAGACAAATCAAATAAAGTACCAATTTTAAATTGAAAAAGAGTTCATTTTATATACAGTGTATGTATGCATGCATGCACGTAGCTCAACCCAACCACCCACACCCCCACCACCCTATGGCCATGACTATGACATAGCCCAAGCCACCAACAATGAACAATCCCACCATATACATAATATACATACATACATACTTTCTCTCGCCGACCCGACACCGATTTTTTGGGTTGCACATAAATGCATCTTTCTCTTGCTTTCATTTCGTTCTTTTTCCAGACTTTAGACTTTGATTCAAGTGAAAGGAATATAGCAAAATTCTATTCTGCACATTATATACATTTATGCACAGACAGGCCCATGGACATATACACCGAGAAAGTGAAAGAACCAACCAAAGCCATGTTATTTTACGTTCCGAAAAAGAGCTAGCTTCTAGCTTATACTTTGGATAGTTTTCGATTCGGGAACAACGGTGAACAGTGCATGCACGGTGGAATGGAATTAATATATTTTGTATGAAGAAAATACTCTCTCCATTCCATCCAAGGGGTTGCGCGTGCGATAATATGCAAAAAGAAAACTATACTCTCAGTCAACTCAGACTAGACCAGGCCAGACCATCCAGAATTCCAGACTTAGTCCTAGTCAATGTAAACTTCTACGGTGGTGGTAGAAGAACAGAACTATCATAAAAAAAATTGTACAAGATTTTTTAGAACTAATCGTATCGTATCGTAAGACCTAATGCAATGCTGAATTTGCTGACTGGAGTTGAATTGGAGTTTCTGCGTTTCTCTACATTCTCCACTCCAAACATTGAGTGAAGTATAAAAAGTAGATGGAGAGAGATCTCTTATTTCTTTGGTCTTGGTTCTTTAAGAGCAAAAACGGGCCAGACAGCTTGGTTGCCAACTTGTATAGATTCGGAATACTAAAAGTTAGTTCTTTTTTTTACGATTACGATTAGGTATACGACGGACGGACAGACCCACGAATACGGTGAAACCGACCCACCAACCCAACATATATTTTTTTACTAGAAGTAGAACCCAAATATACTGAAATACCCGACGAGAACGAGTCAGTTCAGTGAGAAAAAGACGATTCTTAGCGACTCACTAATAATACTGCCTTCTCTTGTTCAAAAGTAATTCAACTTCGGGAGAAATAGAAAAAAAATATATAAAACTTCATCCATTCTTTCAGTCTCGAGGCCTGGCGAGCTTCAGATCTAAAAAATAAAAAAGCAAAATCTAGTGCCAGTAAGCAATTTATAAAAAAAATACAGAATAAGAAAAACTACCGAATTGATAAATTCCAGGTTGTATAATTAATAAAATCAAGTTCGCCGATTGTTTGAACACTGACAATTGAGTTTTAAGTCTTGAAACGCCGAAATTTGAGCCCAAAACTGAATGAATGAACTAAAGAAACAATTAAAAAATGATTTTTTAAATCATTACAATCAATTTGACCATTGACAATTCTCGTGGGTTGTTTGGTGCAATTGTAAACTTTAAGATTGCTTAATAATTAAGACATTTGTTTGTGGAAAGTGCATTATTGCAATTCAATTCAGTGACATTATTCTTATATACGAATTCGACCCATTGCGGTTAGAATTTGCAATTGTAATCGCAATTGTGAACAGAGATTCAACTCTTAATAACAATTTTATTAACTACATATTTTTTAGTACACTTACTTAATTTAAATGTTGTAGAACTAGAACGACTAGAGACTAGACTTAAATAACAATCAAACACAAATACAATTTTTAATACAAAAAGAAGTTCCTAGGAAAATATTATTATTATTAAAAATTTAAATCGCCATATCTGATTTGATATCCAATCCATTTATCCACTTCCACTTGACTACTCATATATAACACACTGAAACTGATACTTTAAGTTCTCTAACAAACAAATTATCATACCTATATTCTTGAACAAAGAAAAACAATTTTGAATGAATTTGATTCGAACAACAATCACAGTTTACAAACTAACAATGCTCTCTTAAATCGACTCAAGTTCTAGCATCTACACCAGAATCTTGTAAGTACAACAATCATTCGAAATCAATTGTTTATTGTTTGGGTTAAGTTTTTAAGTATATTCATTGGAATTCAATTCAATTGTGCAAAGCAAAAGTGAGCAAAGCATATAGAATTATATAAATTGTTTCCCCTGAAATTTGTCATCTTTTTGTATTTGTCTAGAGTAATTTGTGAATGGTACATGTTTATGCCGGGGTGCCGGTTGTCGGTGTCTGTAAAAAAAAACCAGACATAATATTTAATTTTCCATTACAAAATTGTCAATTGACTTGACAAAAAAAAATTGTGCTTTTTTGGCTATGGCTTTCTACTGTATTTCCAGGAAAAGAGATATATTATAAAAGATAACTCAATTTTTAAAGTGCTATGTTCTGTGTCCATGGAAGTTTAAATTCATTTAAAGATATTTCACTTCCCATTCTTCTCTTCTTCTTTTTCTCCATTATAAAATAAAAACTTGATTTAAATTGTAAATTTTTTATACGTATAATCTCATTCATTTAAATGATTTTTTATTCTATATTTATTTGTGAAGATCAAAAAGTCAGATTTGATTCTTTTTAATACAATTTTATGTACGTTTAAGAACAAACTAGGAAATATTGATCCTCGACATTTGCACTACCTAGTGAACTCAAGGAGTATCTGTACTTTAGTTAGCATTTTAGCTGTAGTAGTATAATACAGCTTCTATCTAACTAAATCCATTCATCCAGTTTTTGCATGCTTTTGCTGGACAAAATACATCTACATCTACATACTACATCCATGCTTTCATTGCATTCATTTTCCAGATTATAATTCCGGGCATACATATATATATACGTACTTTAGATACCTGGAGCTGGAACTTTAACTTACTTGTATAAATTTCTTTGCATCGTATCTTCATAGTTAGATAGATTATTTTGTTATCTATGAAGTTATGAAGTTAGTAAGTAAAGTATACAAAAACAAGGATGCATTGGATACACATACAGGGTGAGACGTGTAAAACGAACCATATTAACAATCTAAACTGCGAAATGGTCCGTTTTACATGTCTCACCCTGTACATATATTTATTTATGAGTGGTACTGGATGCTGGAACTGGTGGCCATGGCTATCATCATCATTTTCATTTTGAATTTGATGCAATGCATTATACATCTATACATAAACTACTTAACTGAAATAGTAGTTGTAACCTATAGAGATAAGCCGGGCACCAGCACCACCATCATCATCAACAGCATCTTCCGTAGCTATAGCCTTAGCCATAATAGTTTCATTCCATAATTCTATTCCATTCCATTTTCCATTGGTTTTGGTTACTTTGGTTCATCTTCTACTTCTTCTTGGTGTTGGATCATCTCCTCAATGATGTTGATGATCAGATCAGCATCAGGCTACGGCAAGGGAATGCTAATACAATGCAATGCAATTGAGAATTGAATTGCAGGGAAAAGATCTTTGTTGTACTTGTAACTCTTCTACTACTACAATACAACTACTTTTTACGAAGAAGAAGAATCGATTCTATCTAAACAACTAAAAAATACTGAATGATGATGATGATGCTGGTGGTGGTGGTACATATCCCTGAGCTCTAAGTCTAGTCTAATCGTATCGTACATAAATTCGTAATCCTCGTCAGAAAAGAAAGAATCCCAATCTAAAATCCAATCCATCCATCTCCATGAGGTTACTTGATGCATTTTTCACAGTATACTCCATATCTGAATTCGATAGTCCTTCCTATTTGCTATTGCATCATGTTACGTCGAAATGAAATGAATCTTCAATATTCTTATTCAATTCTCCTCATCTTGGTTAAGTTTGGTTTTTTGGGACCTGATAGAGATAAGTAGTATGTTACGTAGTAAAGTATGCATCTATTTCTTTGGATGTCTGTCTTGAAGATGATGATGAGAGCCAAAAAGAAGAATTCATCTTCTTTTCTTGGATTATCCTTAAACATTGCATATGATATGATGAAGATGATGTAGTTTAGTTTGTGGGACAATTATTGCAGTGCAATGGTTATTTTATATGCATATGCTAGGCTATATTGTATAAGAGATCTGTCTTCTATTTTACTAGACTAGATTACTTATACTTACTACTACTTACTTACTTAAAGCTACAGCTACAGCATCTCTGATTTGATTTTCATGTTATGTTCATCCATGAAGATGAATCTAAACTTAACTATAACTAAAAAACCATCGCATCTTCTTCATCATCTATATTCTTCTTCTTCTTTGCTTTGGTCTACTAGGAACACAAAACACAGTTTTTTTATATTTATCTATCTATGTATGTTTGTATGTACATGTATTATGTTCCTTTTTTATTATTTGGATTTTGGATGGAATGGATCATGGATGATAGGATGAAAAGTTATTTTTTTTTCTTCATCTTCTTATATTCTTCTTCATCATCTTTTCTTATTCTTGTCTGTCTGTGTCTCGATTGCTATGCTACTGCCTGCTGCAAGTGTTAGCTAACCCAAACTTCTTAAACTTACTCATAAGAAAA
>JAQGCY010001528.1:0-10329 GCA_034700645.1 Xenylla mediterranea
AAGTTAACATGTTCTCTTAATGAACTAATTTCCAAATCTAAACGGCTCAACTCTCTATCTTGAACAATTACTTTTAGAGAACAAAGGAATAAGATAATAAATAGAATGGATGTAAGCATCCAATGAAAATTTATTGTATGGAGTATTGATGGTGATGATGATTCGAATTCTGATGGGTTTGGATATAAAAACTTTGATTCACTATTACCACTGAGGCTGGTGCTACAATTGGAAGAAGAGCCACTATTTGTTCGTTTACGTCCATTCCCATTTCCATGATTTGGATTTTTGTGGACAGGAGTTGGACTTGGGTCCTTAAGTCTACTCCTGTCATCATTCTCAACAAAATCCCGATTAATACCCATAGTTTATACAATAGTAAAATTCCTCGTGTAAATTACATTACATTAATTTCCAAATTTGCACGTACAAAACACAAAGATCCAATTTGTCACTTGTACTTCAGTCTTATTGTCTTGTCCTTTTCTTCACGACACAAACAATAGAAAGAAAACTTTTTTTTACACAATCAGATCACAATTTCTTTAAACATTTCATTTGTATGTGTGCATGCATGCAAAATAAAATCCACATTAGTTAGTTATAGTTAGCTATTTCTATATTGTTCTTCTTCTTTCTCCTTAGAATTCTATACTTCCTTTCACTCCAGCGACCAAAATACAACTGAACTGCCAATTTTTCTTTCTCCTTTTACATTAGAATCTTCCTACTCTATTTGAAGAATTACTACACATACTATACATACTATTTTGGTTCTTTTAGAATATCAACATAGAAATGAATTGAAGAATGAATTTACCCCTGGTTTCATTTCCAATTCCATCCAGAAAAACTATGTGTATTTACTATTGCATATTGTTATTTGCTATTGCTACCCGATCTATCTGAATCTGACTGTCTGTGTGGCTTTTCCTACCTTTACAATACAATTGCTTCTATTCTATTCTATTCTTTTGGTTCTTGAGTAACCATGGAGATTCAAGCATTCAAGTGTAAGTAGTGTGTACACTAACGTATATACCGTACACGAAATTCGGCATTCCGATCTGTAGGAGGCGACACACATACAAAATACAAAACATTCTTATTCTATAAGGAATGAACGAAAAAAAGATGAGAACACACAAAAAATTGTAAATGGAATTGGGATTTAACTTAAGAAAGATGAAGAAGAAGATGCAATGTAGTGTAATAGTATAAAAGATCAGAACTTAGTATAAACTACTAAACTAATCTTCAACATTTTTTTTCTTTTTTAATCTTAAGTCATCTCATAGTAATAGGAAGAAGTTGCTGTATTTAAGACTAGCTTGGATTCTCAGCAGCTTGTTTTCTTGCTAAGCAACTAACCCTTTCCCTTCTTCAAGATTCGTTCGATTGCTTTAAGAAGAGCTAAAAACTAAGCTAAGCTAAACTACTGACTTGATTTTGGTTGGACTGGAATTGTACGATGTTGAATGAGTCGTAATAATAATAAATGTCCCAAGAAAATTCTTGGACCTTTTAGTTCTTGTATTGTAGTACGTTACGTAAGAATTTATCAGTTAAGTTAAGTTATAAAGGTAAAAAATATAAAATCTTTTCTACCCTTAGCACGTGCTCTGTAGATAATTCAAACTGATCTCAAGGGTACAACTTGTAAAATTTAACAGCTAATAACATAGGGACTTTTAAGGTTGGTCGTTTTATTTCGGTCGGTTTTTAGGATAGGAAGATCTAGATCCAAATCCTAATCCAGCCAAAGCAATGCAATGCAGAGTCACTTGATTTTTTACAATTAAGTTGGATATACCTTGGCTTGGGATGGCTGGGATGTAATAGGAAATAATGCCTTCAAGTACTCCATGTATACCTCACCTATACTAAATCCAGTTTTTTATTTTTCCATTTAACAATTTCATTCTAAACCATCAAATCAACCATAATTTCTTTTCTCATTCTTCTTATTCTTCATTTGGTAATAAAAAATAAAATATGCTCTCCTATGGACATGGACATACAGCCCATTAAGGTCTGAATCTTACAGAACTTCATTGAAAACTAACTTGTCCTTGTCATATTTTAAATGTTCAAAAATTCATCATCATGACAAAATACTTTGTACAAGTCTAATCTAATTTTATTATGCAAAACGAGCATTGAGTTTGAGTTTGAAAAAGCCAAAGTGTAAATAAATTCATATTGTTAGCTAGCACTCTAAATTAGAAGTACCAACTACACAAAATCCCTATGCTTCTACATAGAGTGGATCAAAAGAATTGAATTGAATAAAAATTGTGAATAGAAAATGAAAGGGGGTGAAATTTTTATATGGTTCTTTTTTTTTCATTTTCTTCCTTCCAGTTCATTTAGTCAATGGAATCTTTATTTAACCAAAACCACCAACTTAAAACCATTCACAATTCACATATGCTTCATTGCCTGTTCGTTTAGTTTCGTTCAAATTAAATTTTTATCCCTACCTATCTGCAACCTCTGTATGAAAATAAAAATCACCCTTTTTTCTATGTGGGCATTATTGTCCATGTCCAATATTATTATTGTGGTTTTGGAATCTTCCAAACAAACACCTGTCAGTGTCAATGTTGTTGTTCTCTCTTGTTCCTCATCCTCTTTAATTCCAAATATCACTTTCTATTATTATTGCCAAAGTATTCTACTTGAATAATACAACATATTGAGTCTTCAATAGGAAGTTAATAATGAATGGAAAAAATGTTTACTCCGGATGGAGAAATTTGGGAAAACGATTCTGATTAACACTTTTCTTTTCCTCTTTGCATTAAGGACTGTTCTTTTGATTGAAATTTCTCCAATTTGACAAAACATTTCAAGATTTTTTGCATTACCGTAGATTTTATCCCGATTTCCAATTATAACGTGCAGAATTTTACAAAAAAGTTTTCCAGATTCCAAGACTTAGTTTTACCTTTCTATGTATTTGTATACCATAGCTTTGAAAAGCTTCGTCGGCTCACGCTAGCCCCAATATTCCAATCATTTTTCCAACCAAGACTTATAAATAGATAGATGGGACAGTAAAAATAGATTTTGGATAAGTTAAGTACAAACAAATAATATTATAAGAATCAGAGAATCACATAATAATACCAACCAAAGATTTTTTTCCCTATTGTGTGTGTGTCGTTGTTTTGATTGTATCTTAAAGTATGTAACATTGTTAACTGTTAAGTTTAAGTACATCTTGGGATTTTGATCTCCCGGAAAGAATAGGCTTATGGTATATATTGTGGATAGAATAAAAACTAAAACATATTTTAAAAGTTGAGAGTTTGACAAGAAACAATAATGTTTTATTATTATTATATAAAATTTAGCCCTCCTCTCACAATATAATACGTACAAGTTTAACCTTTCTTTCCTTCCTTAGACAAAAACTAATTTTACAATGCTAATTTAAAACACTCTTGGGTAATAGATTCAGAAGATATGATTTACAACAACTTATGGCCATGGCCCTTCTCCTCAACTAAAGATAACGAATGAATAGGTATGACGACAAAACTGTACATACGAAATACAGGCATACTGGTACATTTCATTTGTTTGTGGCTCTGGGGCGCAAGCATAAAGTATTTTTGGGAAACTAATCGTAAGCATATTTATAGGATACGGAAGTTTAGAAATATTCAAGAACAAATATACCACATTTTATATTATTTTGAAAATCGGATATAGAACTAGAAGTTTGAGAGGAATAATTTATGTTTGAGGGATACTCTGTTCTTACTTCTTCTAAACTTTTAAAATATATCCGAAATCTAATGCTCTATTACATTGCTATTAGGATTAACCGAGTCATGCCATGCCACCAACAAACATGAAAATCCAATTCTACGCACATGCATTTTGTACATAGGATTGTCATTGTCAACCTGATATATTCATTATGTGCTAAATAGAGTTTTGAATGCTTTCAGAAATTACACGATAAACATTGAAAAGTTTCCTCCCGACCCAAATTGCTTTGAAAATAAATTAGATAGTCTGAAATTTCGAGCTGTTGAAAAGCATCAAAATTTGATCGATGAGCAAAATATCTAATTTTAAGGGATGCTTGGCTTGAGTTATACAATTACGAGGTTACAACGTGGATCGAGCCCCTGCCTGGATGAGTTCGGTCGGAGTAGAAGATTTAGATGGTTAAAAATCAAACACCAAAAAGACGAAAGGGATGATTAAAACATAATTAATCCTCCCTGTCACCTCTGCTGTTTAGTTCACTATATTTATACACTTTGCTCTATTTGAATATCAACTACACAAGTGCATATGTACAAGGTACAACTCCACTCCACAAAATAAATTGAGTTTATGCTTGATGATTCTTCATTTTCATTTCTTAACGTTAAGTTTTGGATTTGGACCCCAAAAAGAGCATTAATCAGTGACAATTTCAGGCTTTTAGAATCCCAAAGTTTAAAACCTAGTATAAACACCCGTACTTCTGCTTTGTGCTGCATTTTGCTTGATGAGAAAGTTTTATAAAATTTGCATAAACTTAAAATCTCTTAGAACATTATCAAAGGAGAATGATGAGATTTAAAGATAAAATTCACGCATAAAATAGGTACATTAATATACAACATAAGGACTCGAGTCGACTGATTGACGGATATTGTATAATATGAAAAAAGTCATTCAGAAGAAGCATTAAGCAAACCAAGAAAGATTACAAACTAGAATTTTGTGATCTGATCTGTGGTGATCTCTTGCAGCTGCAAAGAATCAAGGAATAAAAAAATCTTCCTAAATGAAATGATCAAGTCAAGTCTTCCTTGTATAACTGTAAGGAAGGAACTAAGGAATTGGAAAATGAAAATGGAATGTATGCATAATGTAGTAGTTTTCTGATGCTATGGCTGAAGTCTCTTGGTTCTTTCTTAATCTTCTTGATTTGCCTTTGGGTGTAGATGTAGAATGAGAATGAAAATATAACTAACTTAAGGTTTCTGAATTTGAAGATGAAGACTTTGAGTGAACAGTGAAGAAAAAGAAGCAAACGAGATGCAGATGATGATGGGATTATCCTTTAACAAAATTTAATGTTTAAAAAACTCAAATGATAATGAAATGCCCGACCCAAGAGATTATTTTATTTTTAGAGATTTTGCATGAAGAAGCACTGCATTTTTTCAGCAACAGACAGACCGTTTATCCCAATGATTTTGGACGAGTCGGCTCGGGCCTTCTTAAAAATTGCATTATCTTTCTTCCTAGAGTTTAGAGTACACAACATTATTTTTTGATGATGAGAATGAAACGAATGGAGTCTTAGAATGGGAAGTTGTCTTTCTAAATCTATAATGTGGATGTGGATATGGATGGATGTTGATGCTGACAACTTTCTCTCCTCACATTCAATTCAACATTACAATTTATGCACATTAATAGGAAAAAACAAAAAAAATTAAGGATATTATTATTGCATTGCACTCTGCACTGTGCATTAATGACTGACTGTGACTCCTCTTCAACATTCTTGAATTTATGCCAGAAGCCAAACGAAACGAGGGATTTCCCAGTGTAGCGTTCTGCTTTGCTTGCTTGTGTTAACAATTTGTATGTATGGTATGACTATGAATGATCTGTAATTAAAAGTCAATATGAATAAATTCATTCAGACAGACTTATGTAATTTTTGTGCATTCTTCCTAAATTTTTTTCACATTTATTCAAAACGCATAACATTAAAACAACAAGACAAAGAGGCAAGCATTCTGAACGGACACGACACAGAAACGGAACGGTTAATTTAATACATTAATCCAAACAGACCTCACATTCATTCATTCACTCATACATTCACTCAATGCAAAATTTGAACAATTTAGGCTTTAGCTGGAGCTCCATAACCTTGGTTTGGTGGTCCATAAGCTTGTTGTGGTTGGGATTGTGCTTGGGCTTGAGCTTGTTGAGCTTGGGCTTGTGCTTGTTGTGCAGCATATTGAGTTTGTTGTCCATTGTAATATTGAACAGCTTGAGCTGGTGCAGCAGCTAGGAATTGTGGTTGATAGGAAAGGGTTGAGTATGCTGGAGCCTGATATTGGAAATTACGGGTAGTTTTGGGTTCAAATTTTGCATTTTACGGAGGATTTTTAAAGTTATAACTTACGGCATAAGCGGCTTGATAAGCTGCAACTGGGGCGGCTTGGTATGCAGCAAAAGCTGGTGCTGCTTGATAAGCAGCATAGGCTGGAGCCTTAAAAAGAAAACAAGGATTAATCTAGTGCTTTTGATTTGTATTTCTTTGCAAGATTGTGAGGTTTCAACTTACTGCGTATGCGGCGACTGGGGTAGCTACTGGAGCAGCAGCAACGGCGACTGGGGAAACAGCGACTCCTTTAAATAGACAATCAAATTAATATTACTCTCGAGTCCAATCTAAAAAGAAACCATCAAAATTACCTTGATTAACTGCAACTCCTTGGGAAACGGCTGGTCCAGAATATGTGACTGGTCCATTGGTTCCAACAGTTGGGTTCAAGTATTGAGTATAAACTGTGTTATATTGAACTGGGGCAATTTTAGGTTGTCCGTGAGCACTTTGGCTATATCCTAGAATTTTTGATATGCATGTTTTGAAAATGGGAGTTTATAAAATACTTATAGCCTTTCCATCTTACCTTGAACGTGACCAACAGATAAGGCTGGTTCGGAGTGAGTATTGTAAGTTGTGGTTTTGGTAACAACTGGGGTAATGGTTTTGGTCACACCAACGGTTTCAACGTTACGGATTGCGGCTGCTGGAATTTGCTACAATTCAAACAAAATAAAAATCTGAACGTTCAGATTACATTTTTATTACTCCCTTACTTGAGCATAATTTTGTGGTCCGGTGGTTTTAAGAACTGGACTGACTGATGAAGCAACTGCAGTTTTGACTACTGGTTCTGCAACGGCAACGGCTTGTGCTGGGGCAGCATAAGCAAATTGTTGTTGATAAGTTGCATAGGCTGGTTGAGCATATGCAACTTGGGCTGGGGCGGCATAAGCAAATTGCTGAGCTGGAGCAGCTGCATAAGCAAACTGTTGAGCTGGAGCAGCGTATGCAAATTGTTGATAAGCTGGAGACTGGAATCAAGTGGAAAATTTATTAACGAATTTAATAACGCTATTAATAAGCACTGTGCTTACTGCAAAAGTGGCATATCCGACAGGAGCTGCTGCATAAGCTGTCTTTGCAACAGCGACGGGTGCAGCTGCTGCAACGGCACCACGCTTCTCAATTTTTCCTTCTTTGGCACAAGCCAAACCTAAACAAAACAAATATGCAATTGTTTATTGCTAACAAACTAATTTTTCCAAATGCATATAAAGCTAGATATTAAATATTAAAAATTCCAAATGGACGCACCTACAACAACAGCTAAAACAACCAAAACTTTCATTTTGTATTGTAAATTTGCAAAATAAAATTACACTTATTCCTTCAAAAATAAAATTTCAATCACACACACAGTCAATCGCTCTTTCACACAAAGCAAACACACAGACAGTTGTTTAATGAAGCTTGGTTAATGATAAAATGATATGATTCTTAAGATGAATTGATCGTTTAAATACAATTATTGTAGTTATGTAAAAACTTTCTCCTTCAAAAAAATCCAAGTGCTTAAATTGTACAATAATTGTATTATTGTATACTGTTGACTTTACTATGATTATTTTGTTAAAATTCTTCTAAACTAAAAGTAACCCTGCAACTTTGTAACCTTTTATGGCAAGTCATTTTTAAAGCTTCTTATCATTATTTTTTTTACCCATTATTATATCATACCCAGAAGTAGTGCAAAGTGCAGTTTACTCTGTCAAAATTTTTAATGTAATTTTGCTACAAATACAATATGAATCTTCCAACAATTACCACGGTTTATAGTACAGTTAAATGTAAATACAAAAATTCACCCAATTTTTTTGATTTGATTTGTCCTATCATTTTGCTTGTCTGCATTTTATCAATAACTAGATCAGGAAGTTACTTATCGCATCTTTTATTATTATTACGATTATGTGTGCAAGACAAGCAATTCAGGATTTTTAATTTATTTGTTGTACATTTGCAAGAGACAAATAGACAGTACGACCAGACCAGACCTTCTAATTTAAATTAGTTGAAAATAATGTAAAATTCCAGTATTGATGAAAACATCCTCCTCTTTTTCACACTAATTAATTTAAACTAAAACAAAGTAAAATTTGATTGACAAATGTAGGGCTGCTGCAAATTTGCACAAGCAAATCATACATGTACAGGAAGCGAAGAAGAAATGAAACACACGATACCAGATGAAGATGCGAATTTTTTAACATGTTTATACGCACAGGAATTATAGCAAAACAACAAAATAATTGTATAAAAGAATCAAAAATTTGGTACTTTTATTTTTCAATGAATTTATGAATTGATAATGCCTTCAAGGTATAGGTTGTAGTTGTACAAATGTCATGTCAAAAAATTAAAATTATGCACAATTTTTCCTTCATTTTTGATAAAAAAAAAGTTATGATTATATAATCATAATAATAAGAATAATATGATTGCCAATCCTCCAACTTGTCTTTTTCTTTATTAAGTTAAGCAGATCGCTCGACATCGTCATCGACCCATCCTTAGGATTTAAAGTTTTGATAAGACATTTTAAGCTGAAAATATTGCATTTGCATCTGGTGGTAATTTCCACTTATTTTTTTTCCTTTCCTGTTATAGTTATAGTTTTTGTATGATTTGATTTGACTTTTTTAATTTTAATTTCATATTACAATTACATCATTCATTTGCTATTAAACAAAAATTAAAAAGAATTAAAAATATTTAGGTGCTATAAATTAAATTGTTCTTGTTTATTCTGTCTGTTTTTGTGAATTTGTTAGGTCTTGCATCAGGTTCAATCATTACCATTTTCAGTTGACATTTTTGACACGAGGTACAACGATGAAATTTCGTTGTTCTCGTTGATCTAAAAAAAATTAATTTATTTTTAATTGCTGTTAAGTACATTATTAGCTATAATAAACAACATAATAAATTAATAAAAATTGTCCCAATTAATATATCTAGACTCAGAGCTTACAGGGAAGTAGAATTTTGAATTGATGTAATAAGAAGATAACAAGTCTAAATAATCCTTAATGAGTTGCATCTTTAGTCATAAATTTTTATTGGTTTATGAATAGGTTTTTTTTTGTGAAGTATGCACCCAGAATTAATTAACTTACTTAAATCAAATGAGTTTCATGACTCCTTCGTTCATATAAACTCGCAGAGTCATAAATTCAGAATTTGTAATATAGAATATAGAAATTCCATTTATCATTGTCTTATTGTTTGACTTATATAATTGTTTATTTGTTTGCTTACATTTACAAATACAATCACAGTTGCATTGCACGTTGCACCCAAAATTCCAATACAAATAAATTAATTAAAATTTTCATCACTTTGCTTTCCTTGGATTTCCAAAATTTGTACGCGTACGTGGCTAAGGAGGGCCAAAATTTATGACTTTTTGGATCTAGAAAAACTAGATCATTTGCAAACAGGCAGGCACGATTTCTATGAAATTGTTTTGACATGCAAAATGCATGAACACTAGTACCTAAGCATTTTGAAGTAAGTGTATTTTTCCAAGCTTTTGAATTTTCATAAATACCTGATTCCTCAAAATTTAGAAACAAAGAAATTTGATTCCACTTCAGTATATTTAGCATACTAAAGAAGAAAAACATGACAAAATTTCTTAATCTTCAAGTCTCAAATTTCAATAATAATAATAATAATATTATTTTCTTTTACAATTGAAATGTCACTACTAAATGTCAACAATAAAACTTGAATTCCCTTAATAAGAAACTATTTCTTGTTTCATGACTTATATATTACAGCATCATAATTTTTTGGCTAAATTATTTTAAGTGGATAAGTCTAAGTAACAAGAAAGTCATAAATGTCAGCTTACACAAGTCCTCATTGTCAGTTTAGTATTAGTATAATCAATCTTGCCTGAATTAAAGCATGTAATGTACCAATAGCAATGTTTCAATTTACTTACTCCTTCGTTTAAATTTTTTCAAGGCATAATTTAAGCATAATAAATTTTAATACTATACATGATACATCCATTTCCATATCCAAAATTACATAACCAAAAGTGTCTGTTCTTGTACATATTTCGAAATACTTGCTGTTGATGATGATAAAAATTTAAGTACTTAAGGAAACTTGAAGTTAACTTTGAAGTTATATAAGAAACAAGCAAAAATGTTATGTAGCTTCGTCAGCAATAT
>JAQGCY010001529.1:0-10325 GCA_034700645.1 Xenylla mediterranea
CATCAAATTTCAATAGAAGGTTATGGATTTTCAAATTTACTGAAGAAAGCTACGCACGGATAGTAACTAAGAAATTTATGATTTGAAGTTTCAATTGTTGGCTTGGTTTGGAAACACAAAGTATATTCCCTACATTTTTATTGCCTTTGAGCCAGTTGTATTCTTCAAAGCGATAAATTAGTATGTCAAATTTACTAGTGCATATTACTTAGCAAAAATAGTGATATAGATTTCGATTTTAAGAATTTATACGTAAGTTGTTCTCAGATATTCTTCTACATATTAGGTGGTCTTCCAGTTTCACAAGTCAAAGTCAGGTACAAAAATCAGGTCTACGGGTGAGCATGAAGAAGATAAGCTAACATTTCAAGCACTTTCAGAAACATGCACATCCACGAATGAAAATTATAAAAACTTCAAGTTCAAACTAATATATTAATGCACTAAGTCTAAGCATGAAGTGGAACTGGTCATTTATGTCTTGTTAACATGTGAAGCAATTTATTCGTATCCTAAATCCATATAAGGAATAATGAGCAAAACTTCTTATATCAATTAGGTAATTTAGTACAAAATACATGATTGCGTGATACGACTATGAAAATGTCTTTAAAAATGAATAATAACTGTTGAATCGGATCGCATCTATACAAGATTTACATGTAGACTGTATCAAGTGAAATGAAGCCTAACAATTCAACTTAATAAAGTCAACTTGTTATGAAGATCTAATCATAATTCAACAGGAAGCCTGTAAACTGTTGTAGAATTTATAAAAGGGTTAAAAGTTATTCAACTATTCCATTTAGCATAATGCCATACATTTAACCATAATCTAAATGCGTGCCAAATAATCAAAACAAAATACAAGATTCGTTTTAGTAAGTAAAAAATACAGTTGAATTCCTAAGATTTCGATTCTTCATTTAATTGTAAAGAATTCTTTCTGTTCGTTTTTATGCATGTTTTTGTATTTGTGAAATCCGTAATTACATTTATCAGTGTCTGATAGATTTATGATCCTTTAAGCAACTGTTCCAAAAGAGTGTCATATTTTTACTAAATAAAAATAGAATTATCTTTTTCTACCATGCTGTTAGTCGGAGATCTGGGTGTGGAATTTCTAATGTTTATGCTTTGTTGTGAACTACAGAAGCGAGTTTTATAAGCAAAAGTTTTAGTAGCTTAACTGCAAGGGATCCTGCCTTTTATTGCATGTTTTGTAATTCTTTTCGCCCGTTGTGACTTGTCCCGTCTAAGACCCTTAAGGGTAAAAATTTTGTTATTATTTTGAATGAAATACTCTAAACAATATTGTCAGAAAAGGAGCTTTGTTATAAAGGAGTATAAAGGCTATGTACATCTGTTCATAAAGTAAATCACTAACAATAATAATTTCGTACCTCTGGAAGCGACCCCATGTCAAGCCCAAGGGTTTCATTGAGCCGATATAGAAAAATAAACAATCTTGATCGACTTTTAGTTAAGAGTTTTAAAACTCACACAAACTCATCTATATTGCCTGAACATGGATTTTCTCCATTTCATAAGGCTGCATTTTTCGTTTTAAATTCATAAAAGTGAAGAATCTGCTAAGCTGCTGTGAATATCTTGGGTGTCAAGTTCAAGAACTACGTGCCTTGAAATGTATATTTTTTCAATTTCGACCCTAAGCAACTTCAACACGCGAAAACGGATCTGGTACACTTAAATAATTATAAAGAATGGTCGGATGGATTATGGATTTGAATCTGACTTTCACTTTTTGAAAAGGGACTGATGCAACTGTTGTGTAATATCATTTTCATGTCATGAATTTGGAATATCAAGTACAAGGCCAAGAGAAAACTAACTCAAACTTGTCAGTGAATAGGAATATAGTTTATCGACTCTTTAAACGAGAAAGAACTTATATTCCTTTAATACTTTATACCTAAGCTTCAATAAATTGATTTGCTGAGAAACTCTCAGGATCAAATTCAGATTAACCACATTTTCATTACAGCTTGACAGCAATTTTAAACTTAAGTTAACCTAAAGGGAAATTAAGCAGAAATATGGGACTTATTTATCAGAACTTTTTACATTATTAGTGATCCAGTGAACATTTCAGGCTTAGAACAAATAGGAATTTTTGGAGTACATCCTTTACAATTGGATCTAGGTTGCAGTGCAGCTTATAGAACAAAAATCTTATCAACTTTATTTCAAAAATAGATTTTTAGGATCTGAGTGATAACATAGCATTCTCTTAAGGGTCTAAATTGAAAGAGTCTTGCAGAAAATTCAATTCAATCCTATCCCATCCTTCATTTCTTCCAATCCAATTCTAATCTCTTTTCCATTTGAGTTACATTGGAAGCAAGAGATTTTACTCTTCCCATCATCGGAGAAACATGCACTTCCCTTTATCATTTCGCCTTAAAAAAAGCATCTATACTTTGGAAAGTATTCTAGGGTATAGGAATACAGAATAAGAATAGAAAGTGTAGTTTCAGTTTGGTCGTCAAAATCTATACTCAAACACTTTTTATGCCAAATCCGATATTTTGACAATTTTCTCTCGGTCCATAATGTTCAACGTGATAAAAGGAAAACCTATTCTTTACTTTCACTCCCAGAAAAAGTGGTATTCGGGTAGCAATTGCAATAAAAACATTATTATAAAACCTTGAAAATAGATATGGATAAGAAAAAAGAGATACTGTCTCCATATTTCTTTTCTTAGGGATTGAGAATTTCTTAGACGATGACACTTTTCTTTCTCAACCTAAAAATATTACAAACCTATAGTCCTGGAGACTCGAAACTTTGGTTTCATGTTTACGACTAAGAACGTCTTCATCATTTATCTTCACAGATCTTGTGTTTCACAACAGAAACTTGCAGTTGCATTCTATAATTGATATCTTTCAGGCAGAAGAACGAGACTGCGGCAGCCCCGCATCATTAAATCCAAACGAATGCTACTATATGACAATGTTTTAGACCAAAAAGTGAAAATACGGAAAAGAAATAAGGTTTTAATAATTCTAGAAATCTTCAATCAAAGCAACAACAAAAATTTTGAATGCATGCTTTGTGGGTGATAAAAAGTTTGCTCTCTGCCTTATTTATCCAATGTACTACAAAAGGCATATCAAGAATATCAAAGCTTTGCTAATATAAGATTCAAATTTATTTGTTTGAAATACATCTCATTTCTAATCCTCGCTTTAGGAATACAATATTTATTTATCAAGTGAATCCTTAAAAGTATTAAAGGTCAAAAGCGTGCATGTCTTTGTCACGGAACGATGCTATTGGCACCATTTGTACATTTTTACTAGTAATGCGTGCATCCTGTACACAACGCGTTTCATCTGAAAATCCGAAATGAAAGTAAAACCCTCCGAATTCGGAGAGTTCATGTTATATTCTGGTATAATATTGTTCATAGGGAAAAAAGTATTGAAAATTGCAGAACTGGAAACGATGTGAAGAAAGATACAGCATATAGAAACCCGGGGTTTTCTTGCATGGTAGGATAAGCTTTTGATTTCTTGTAAACTTGGAATATTGGAGTTTAGTTGGGGATAGTCAGTTCTTTTGCTTAGTTCCACCGAGCAACTAACTTGTTTGGATCTCCACATCTCCAATGTTACCAGAGGAAACAAAACTTCAAGCACCCTACCCACCCTTCCATTTCCCCGTGCAGTAAAATCTTTTGCGGCATGTTGTTGGAATTGGAAATCTTGTTTTAGTTCATCTCAGACTTTTGGAAGTGTTGGGTTATAGAATCAATTGTCTCCGCTGAGCACATGAAACAATTCCTTTCCTATGCAAAATCATAAGGAAAGAAAGGGAAGAAACTGTGGAGGTGCGTGAATGTGTTCATTGACTTCTTTCATAAAAACTAATTACATCAGGTATGGAGGTTAAAAGGTGTAAAAAAAATAGTAATAATATCATTGAGCTCATTCAAGGAGATAATTGATGAAAAATAGTGTTTGAAAACACATTCATCAGTAGAATTCAGAAACCAAGGTGTTCGTTTATGGTCCTATGAAGAGAGAAAGAGTGTTTTGTGCCCATTAGTATTCATTCCAGTAGCAGGCTTCAATTTAATTAGTTTTAATAAATTAAGTGATACGTACTTCCTTTTTCAAAGCCATTGCGTTCCACAGTTCCACAGTGTATTTTACATTTGTTTGAAAACTGGAAAGAATACTTTATCATACTTAGAGGAGACATAAAATATATTTAATAAACACATCTTCCATTAGCTAACGCCTATCTTTCCGTGTCTTGTCTTCCAAAATTTTTGTGCCAACTAAACATTGTAGTTATTTTTCAGAATTGTTTACTTGGGTCGTGTCCAGTTCATGCACGAACAATTGATGTTGAGTTCTTAATTAACCTTGTGATTTATGACGAGGAGCTAAAGAAGATTTATAGTACTGTCCTAAGGATTTTTATTGGATAACAACCTTGGAATTATATTATATTTCGTTATCGTTATCCCTCAAGCCAGACCAATTTCCTATATCCCTGCAGCAGCATGTGCATCAGCGAACGCGAACACTAAAAGTCAAACTCAAAAGTGTCCAAAGTCAAAAGTTGTTATACGTTGTCGAGTCAAAGTTATATGGAACCCTAAATAAAATAAAAAATATTTTGGTGTAAAAAATATATATTTCTTTCAAACAACATAAGATTTAACTGCTCAATAAAATTTGTTTTTAAATTACATCAACATTTTCATCATTTTGAATTACAGAGTAAGAAACTTTTTTTGGATTTTTATCTTAATGGTTATTTTATTCCAACTCCAGCTAATTTTTAATTAAAATTTTAAAACAATGGTGATAGCCATTTAGATTTTCCCAGGTTAAAGATCACTATCAAAATTAACTCAGCTATACTAGTGAGTGTCACTGTAATTTGTCTGATTGTTTCTCTTTAGATGGAATATGTTAGATTTTCTCGAAACTTTATTTGTTAAAATAATTGCTTTGTAAAAACTAAAACTTAGCTTACAAGAACTCAAAAAGAACTTATTTCTTTCTTCTTATTATTATACTTAAACAGTACTGGAACTGGTGTAAAGAACAGTATGAATTAAAAATGATGAGCCTTCATGTTAAATTCTCAAAAGTCATTCTTGTATAAAACGTCATGTCAGCAATCTCACGCAGAGTATTATCGATTTAATTAATTAATTACAGCTTCCAACTATATGATGGGCTACGTACATCAGTGATGCCTTCATTAAACAATTACTTTTATTTTTGTTGGTGGTTTAGTTTAACTTAAAACAAGTAAAAATATGCAAGGTTTAAAAAAGGAATAGATGATTCGTTTTATCGTTTTAAATGTACTCGTATATGATACAATATTCCAAGCAAAGAAAAAAATGAAAAAAATGAAGAACTAATTTGTCATTTGGGTTGGGCCCAAGAGGGTAAAATAATTTAGTAAATATAATATTACCCTAGAGAGATTTTCTAATCCTTTCTTAAATAATACACACATTAAATATGTAAATATTAGACTATTTGTTTGGGTCACTGACTTATCATCGTCTCCCTATGTATCCTTATCAGTTTCACTTTCATATGCATATTCCCTACTATTTCAATTTCATTTACGCTTTATAATAATAATGATTTAATGATTTAAAATGTGAAACCCATTCAGAAATGTCTTGTGTAAATTGTTTCCTATTTCTATAGACTAGACACTGAGTTTGAATTACCTAAGAAAACGTGCTAAGCTACCACTACCATAAATTGTTTACCTTGTGCAAAGTGGCGATGGCTAATGTCGATTTAACCTAATTCAAGTGTTTACATTGCTACTTTCGAAGATTTTTCATGAAGTTTTTGCTTCCTCACTTACAAAAATAACTTGTACATGTCTCAACTATTAATATTTCTGTTCTTAATAAAATTCCCTACAACTAATATCCACATCTGTTTATTCTAGTTCTGAAATATTGTTCCGGAAATCTCGAGAAACTGAGATCACCTGAAAAAAACATTTCGATATCGCAAGCCATAAAGAAAACGCAGCTTTTAGAATCTTTTTCATTTCCAAATAAAGAGAGCCCTCGAAATATCATTAATGACCTATTTTCAACGAATTAAATCGTTGTCTGTTTAATCTTGGAGTCTTCTATAATCTAAGCATTAACAATTATTCATAAATAAATAGTTTACAAGCATTGGTTCAAATTAAGAGTAAAAATCCATGAAATACAAGACAACCAAATATTCACTCTTAATCAGCATTTAGGAGGTTCCTATTGTTAGCACTAATATTCAAAATTGTTTTTTAAGAGGTATTAATAACCAAAAAATACAATTACGTAACTACAACATGTGACTGCGAATGCTAATTTTCTAAGGAAAATAGTTCAGATTGTAATCAGAAAAATCAGTTTTCAGAATGTGAAGTACCATACAAAAATGTGAGTTTAGGGGTAAAACATGGAAGCCAACACTTAATTTTTTGGTAACATTAGTCATCTTGCTAATGGAAGTCAAACTATCAGTGTATTGACATGTTATATGGATTCTTATTGTGACTTTCATCAGTCGCGTGGCAGACCATATATTTATAGAACTCCAGTAAATTGTAATCCTTGTGCCTTGTCCCAACTGAAAAGAACTATCACTTTCTTTTATGCATAATGGCATGGCTATTGTTCTATTTCATACTTTCCTTTCTGTCAAAAAATAATATTTTCCCCCTTTCCTGTTCCTCATACTTGAATAAAAATGAAATGAAATGCCTTTGATTTTTATTTCAATGAATGTTTTTGTTAATGTCCATAGCACATGTATGTACAAATAAATTTGCCTATCTTGGTCCCTTTGCCTTGCATAACATATCAGATTCTCATACGGTTCGATAAATTTAAAAATCCTTTTTCCTTCCTCTTAAGAGCATTGAATTCAATGAATGGGAATGAGATCTTTCTGAAATAAATGTTAGAATGGTGCTGAAACTGAAGTATTTGGGAGAATGAATTACCATTCGAGATTTTTAAGGACCACATTGTGAAAAGCCTGAGTGTATTACATTACTTTTAACAAATGCTCCCTATATTTCCCATTTATAGAGTAGATGTAGGTCCACATTTAAGGAAATCTTTTACTGGAATCATCCATCCAAAAATTCCAGGGAAAAGGTTGGCCTTATGTTCCGTTTTCTAACCAAAAGTGCTTCGATTTATGTTTGACTTGACTTAACAAAACTTACTCTTCCGGAACTCAAGTGAAAATAACGTTCATTCGTATGTATACTATATCATAAATTGCCTTCCACTTGACCAAATTTTGATTAGCTATTGATCCTGTTGCGAAACCTGGTGATTTACCTTTATTTATCTCCAACAGTGAGTAGAGTAGCTTATTCAAACGTTACCTGCTCTTAAAATTGTCTCAGAGGAAATTATTTACTTTTCGCTTTCAAATATGGAAATTACCACTTAGTCAAATTGTTATTATTATTTTACCGTGTTGTCTCACGTAGCAGGTCAAAAATGACTTGCTGGCTCCAGATAAGGTAAACAGATAAAGAGAAATTGTATAGTCTATTTATTGGGGCTTTATTTAGCCAAAAACCTTCACTTTCTGCAGGCGAGAAAAAAAAATTCTTTTTTCCAGACAAAACGGACCGGCGGACTGAATCATTTCAGTAATCTCAAGGAATAAGTCTGCCAGCTGCCGCTTTTTTTGTCCGTAAAACAGTATTTTTTCTAGGCGGGAGTTAAAAGTGAGGATCGCATGCTAAATAAATTCCCAATACACTTTCATTCGCCAGGTGTAAATTGATATATAATCTTATGCATACGAGAAGAAGACCTGGAAGGGAGACACGTTAGTGGAAATGCAAGTTGATACTTCACAAGCCTTTTCCGTCAAAGGAAATGGTTCTGATTGCAGTAAGATTTCTTAGTCCAAAGTGAATTAATCTGAAACAAAATCTTCAATTTAATACTTTTTTGGTTGGTAGACTTCAGAGAGGAGAAGAAACAATCAATACGTGCAAGTAAAATTGAGTAGAACACCCAAGAAAAATTCAATTGTTTGTACTGTAAATGTAAAAGTTTAACTCTTCCTTTATTGAAATCTATTTGAAGCATGGATATGGAATCAGATAAATAAAATTAACATGACTTAAATATGGATAGAAGTTAAGTATTATAAAACTTTCAATTTAATTCGAAGAATGGGAAACTTTAGGACAAGGCCTAAAATTAACTATTTAGGACATGTATTTTGAACTCTCAATTTAAATTGCTCTGCACATATCCCGGAGATTTAAGGTTCAAGTTCATTTTTTAAAACAATTCACAATTTGATTAATAAATCACGACCTAAAAACTTACATGCAGTTTTAATTATACATGTACAATAAAATTAATTATGCCATAAAATAATAAAACTCAAATTTTTATTTCTTATGGCATTATACGATTGAAGCCAGAAGCTTTGAGAAAGCGAGAAGGGTGTTAGTAATTAAAACCTTCTAAGCAATGAGTTTCAAAACATATTACCATTATTATCCAACTTCTTCATAAATTATTGGAAACTATTTTCCGGGTAATTTTCTTTCAGTGAAATGTTTATTTTCATTTGAATGCAAATTAATGTGAATACTTGAGAGAGTAGAAAGCATGGGAGTGTTATACCGCATAATAGATTAATATAGCACACATAGCAGCCTCGTCTTCCAAGAATACATTTTCAGCAACGGCATGTTGTGTTACCAGCCATGGAATTTAAAAAAGAAAACATTATGCCGTATATTCTTTCTCCGAGCGGTTTATTTTGGTTAGTGAATAATGCAAATGTTAATTGCTAAAATCCATTACGGAGACGCTATTAGAGGTTTCACTAGGGTTATATTTCCGAAAGCATCTAAAAATATGCGCCATTTCCTATTATGTCTCCCTTTAACAAAACAAAGTTAAGTACACCTTTCAAAGGACAAACATAATTCAAATCCAAAAAGCTCTTTCGTTTCTTTAAGCAAATGCGCTACATTTGTCATTGTAAATCGATGTTTGTTTCTTACTTCTTAAAAATCTAGCAGGTGTGATTAGGCGTAATTTAGTTGTAATTGAATCTTTCATTTGCAACAATTATTTTTGTGAAGATCTTAAATCTTTAACTACATGATAGATTTAGTTAAAAATTGAAGAAATCGATGCTAAACTGCCAACAAAATTTCTGACCTGACCAAAGTCATACTTCCAATTTTCTATGTATTAACGTATGTAACCAATTCTAATGACCCTGCCGTCCAGTTTCTCAAATCCAACGAGTTTTAAAGAAGTAGATTTGATCATCAAAATTTTAAAGCACAGCTGCATTCATTACTTAAGATTTCGAATAGTTCGATATCTTCAACTACAATACAAAGACTATCTGACCACGTCTCTTTCAATTGCAAACTAGAACATTTCCTTGCCAGATAAAATGAGCCAATTGAATTTTTCAGGATAAAGAGATTTCTTGTTGGCATAATGAAATAAATTTGGAAATGCATAGAATAATACTACAATGAATGATTGAAGTGTGTGATTGCAATTTTTTTGTATGTAATGTATTTGTATGCAAAGTTTCAATATTGTAATGACTATATTGACATGTAAAAGAATCTGCTTAATGAATGGCGTCTATAATGAAAATGAAGCCATGTCATTCCACAAATGCCATTTCGATATTATGCAATTAGGTGTATACACATATGGCTTGAATAAAAATGTAAACTAAATATTTTTGTATTTGTTTGAATTTGCAGATCCGAGTCAGATGAGATTATATCAGTTTTTATATATCATTCCAAGCCATTCTGAATAATTCAGGTTCGGGATAAGAAGATAAATTGACTTGGACTATCCTTAAGTTGAAGATATGAATTCGACTCAACAGTGAAGAGGCCAGTGTAATCCAAGTAATAAAAAAGCATTTCAAAAAAGACATTGAAATATGCAGAGTCATCCATTATAGCAACCAAGCGGCTTTTTGTACTTTTTCCTCTTACTTTTTTATCTTCTTCCATCTTCAAAACCTTAAGTGAGTCCTGCTTGCTTGGTCCAGTACATGATAAAGAATGCTAAATCTGGGAGTGTTTTGTAAGTGAATAACTTCAAGTGGCTGAAATAATAATTATCAGCATATATTTCTGGATTTCTCAAACTTTATTTGAACAGATATTTATGTTTGAAGAAATTGGACAGAGGTGAATTTCTTGAAAAGATCAAGTAACAGTAGTAGTCAGTTTATTCAAAAGATAGTGAAGTTTTAGAACACTACTCGGATACTCATAAC
>JAQGCY010001530.1:0-10325 GCA_034700645.1 Xenylla mediterranea
TTCTCACCAGGACCGATTCCTCTTCTTCGATTAAAGTGCTTTTTTCTTCTATATTTCGGTTCATAAGTTTTCCCGGGTTCAGATTTCTCCTTGAATTCTCAAGAGTTTCTAGTCGACAGTCTTCTCTTGGCGTTACGAAACAATTGAATATCGTATAGGAATTGTGATCTCAACTTCGCAGGCCGGATAATAATAATCGTTAGTGGGTTATTAGTTATATGCCTAAAGTTCCCTCCAGGATATGGCGATAAGAAGGAACTGTTTGATGGAGCAATCGATCATAGACCAATTTTTCGAGTCGATAAAGAAGCATTATATTCTGAAAAACACACAAAGATGTGGGTTTTTCCACGAGAATATATCATTAATGGTTTCCGGGATATGCTGGCAGAATGAAAAGGAAGTGCTGTTCAGAAAACTAGTTCTGTATGCTGTAAACGAGATCAATGAGTGATTACAGAGTGATTACATAGAATGTTTCAAGTATTTGGCCAATCCTTGATGCATTGAAGAAATTGAGGAAGGGATTCGTAAAGTTAATATACACCATTTAGTTCAGGATTCAACCAGGAAACATGTCTTGCCATTCTAAGCTATACCGTAGGCTGGTTTGTGCAGAATTGGTTCAGGCGTTCCGTAACCCTTACCCTGCAAACTGCAAATCGATTTCAGTTAACTCAACGAAAGATGAAAAATTGTTCCTAAATCGGACTTGCTTATGTCGAAATAATCATATAGTATCTTTGATTCATAAATCAAACGTTTGGATGTAAGGAATTATACTTCCATCATTGAAGAAATACAATTTTGAATTACCAGGTATTGCAATTCGAAACTTAAAATGATCACTATGTTTAGCTCTGCACCAAATCATTTTTCTCACCGACAAACAATACGACAAACATGGAAATCGCACATTACTGAGTTTGAGCAATGTGGATATAATATTTCCATTTGGAAACGCTAATCAAATTTATTTGTTTATTTGGTTTTTTTAATTAAAATTCATGTTTAAAAGTTGAAATTGAACAGGAAATCAACCAAGTGGATGGAAATTTCGTAGACGCCTAACCTAATGCTTATCTGGCCGAACTGGCACTTTAGATCGCAGATGCTAATCCAAATGTTCCATTGTTGTTAAACCCTTGAAACTTGTGTAATTCTTGATTAAACAATTGTAAAGTGTCATTGTCATGTAAGAAGGGAAAAGTTCATTGTTCCTCAGCTAGACCTTGCACCTTACTTCTACATAATTTAAGGACTTCCGGTACATACATGATGTATATTGTTTAATGGTGGAAATTATTATAAGAAATAATAACTATGCTTTTACAATATAAAATATGCTATCTACAATAGATTTTTTTTTATCCAAAAGTAGCTTAAAAATTCATTAATTGTCGGCGTTGTTTAAGAAAATTTACTCTAGAAGAATATTGTAAAAGCATATCTTATTTGTCAAAAGAAATTTATAATATTAAACGCTTCATTTGGATTGTGTAAGACGTATGAGATATAAATCACGATGACTAGCTTAAATCGATTTAAACGATCCTCATTAAGTTTTTTGGGGTATTTGATATTCAATCTTTTCTGAATTACAACGCAATAAACATGGTCCTATCTGTTCTTATGTATACACAAAATGTTTGGCATTTCTATTTTTCCAAAGCATCAAGATTAGAAATTATTTGTTTTATATTAAAGAAAACTATGCAGAATAAAATTCTCTACATGATTTCTCGTCTTCTGTGTTTTTTTTAGTAGTTTTTTTTTCCTATTTAAAGAAAACTTTGGACTAAAAAAGCTACTTACACAACACATGTAAGAATTTATGTAAAAAAAAAAAGGTCGGATTTATTTATTAAAAAATGTGAAAGGAATTAGAGGAATGAAAGGTTCATCGATTTTCATTCCAAATATACACAGACATAAAAAACAAATCCCTTCTTGGAAGTACACATGAAAACATACAATGAACTAATGAACTCTTACACACGCTTACATTAACTTAAAGGCTTTCTAATCCCAAAATTCCAAATTTTTTGTATAAATACTGATGGAAATCACTGACTTAATATCATAGTTTCCAATCGAAGTTACAAAACAACAGAATCCAATACTTCTCTTATTGTCTTCAAAATTTAATAACATTTTCCAAAAATGAAGTTTGCAATCTCTGCTGTATGTCTTTTTGTTGTAAGTGTAAGCTTATCAGTAAAAGCAGGATTTAATGGTAAGTTTTTAATTATTCAATATTCTAAAATAACAGAAATTACAAAATATTAACCTTAACTTTTTTTAAATTATAGCTCAATTAGTTGTTGGACCTGGAATTGAACATGCTAATTTGGATGTAACATTTGCTTTATACAATTTGCCTTGTCCAGCGGAGGACACTTGTCTTAGAACCTGCCAAAATCAAGCTTTAAATCCATTAGCAATTACTGGAGCAGCATGTATTAAATTTGGAATTGATCCATCCCCTCATTGTTGCTGTTATACAAAGACTACAAATGCCTGTTGTCGTTATGGATGTTCTGGAATTGATTGTATTGTCAGAGGTGCTTCACAAAATATTAAGGCACTTATATAATTCTATGCAATTACAAAAAAAATTTGAAATGCTTTTCTTCTGAATGTAAAGAATTAATAAACAATTTAAACATATACAAGTATACCAATACCAAGTCAGACTTAAAAAAAAAACAATAATGAAATTATTAGTGCATGCATATCTCCATTTCCTCCTGTGGCTTCTTGTCCTGACCAAAACAAGTGACCATTAATTTGCCTGTTCTTTGAACTTTGTATCAAGAAATGGATAGTGGAACTCAAAACAAATGTTTATACATGCTTCGTGATCGTGATGAATGACGATTTTTTCTTGAATTTCGAACTGCATCTCCGATTGCGGATGCTAGCCTAAATGTTCCATTGTTGTAACTGTAAGGCCCTTGAAGAATTTATGCTCTAAAATGAAAAGTTCTTAAATCATTTTTCAATTAATCCTGATTTAATGGTCTGACATCTTTCATTTTTAAAATATGTACAATAAAAGCATCTTGAAGTATTTTATTTAAGTGCAACGAGACAATCTAATTAATTCTGCACGAAACTTTCTTCCTAAGCCTGCATAAATTATGAAATTAAGTGCACAATTAAATGTAATTGGAATACTGGAATATACTTCACAATCAGCCAAATCTTGGATCCCTTTTCGAATGCAGTACCAAACAATCAGTCCGGACATTCCATTTGTTACAAAGAAAAGAAGGTTGACAGTTATTAGCATTTTAGTGAGTGAGGATGAGCCTTTGGAATTATTATTCGAAGAATTATTTGTTGCTGAAGTTATTGAACTTCTTTCGAACTTTGATGCTATACGAAGCTGAAATTAGGTAAATAAGTTATTCTAATCAAGATATGAAAAGTTCCAATTAATTCAAATACTTGCCTGTCGAAATATCATGAAATTCAGAAAAACCAATGCCGTCATTGGTACTAAATACATAAAAGTATTCCATATTATTCCATGATACCAAAATCGATAATCATCATTCATCCAAGTATCCAAATCTCGAACTTCCCGTTTTAAATGATATTCTTTAATAAACATGAAACTTGAAGCCCCAGTAAAACTCAAGTCAAAATGTTCGGATGTATCAATATTTCTGGCTTCTAACCATCTCGGGAAATTCAATCCCAAAGAAAACAAGGCAATGAAAATTACATAAAGTATAACTCTTCTATATTTGAAGTAAAATTTTACAGTAAATGGGTGGCAAACTGCAAAGTATCGCTCGACTGTTAGCAAAACGATCATATAAACGGACCCAGTGTATGCTGTATATTAGAAGGAAATATTTTCATAAAATAATTTTTATTATCAATACAGGTAGGTCCATGAAAAGCGGTCCAGTTTTAGACAACCGTTTGTTACGAGTTGACTCGTTAAATTCATGTCTATTGGGATGAACGGGAATAAAACTAGTGTGCTTGAAATAAAATTTCTAAATTGTACTGGACTGCTTTTCGTGGTGCACCCGGTATTTAAAATCTTTTACCTGTTTTCACAATTGGATAAATAATTTGTGCTTGATTCTGTATAATATGATTTATTTCAGGTGAGTCCAAATATACCTCAAACCATAAAAATTGGTACAAATTATTACTCCGTAGAAACATTTTATCCCCTTGACCATTGAGAGTTAGCTTAAAATGAAAATATAAAGCCGACATGGATGTTCCAACTAAAATCGTTGTATCATATATCGCTAAAATCCCAAGCAGAAAGCTAGTTGAACATCTCATTTGTTTTCTCAAAAAAACTATAAAGCTCAAACCATTCCCGATATACCCAAAAATACAAACACCAATCACATATACGACATAAATTGTTCGAATTTTCATATATAAATAGCTTATATATGCCCGAGTTTCATTTTGCATATAATTCCAAGTGCCGTTATAGTAGCATAGTTCCAATTTAGTAAATTCCTTCGGCACATTTAGACTAGTTAAGTATTTTCTGAGTTTCTGGTCAAACACATAGTTGTCAATAGCCCAAATATTGATAAATTTCATTGTTGGAATAGATTGAATTTGCGTCAACAATTTATAGGAGTATTCTGACGATAGAGCTACCTTAATAAGATTTGGAAATATTTTTGGAATCTGACTAATGAAGTTTTTGTCAATATGTGCATCAATTAAAGATAGATTTGTTACAAGCGGATAAATCACCACTTCGGCTTCACTACTGTTATCCAAATACAAGTTTAAGCCTCCAAACTTCATATCTTCTAATGTTGGATTCCCATTTTTAAACCAATTCATGTTCCAAGATATGTTGTAAGATTTATCACGGATTTGAAGTACTTTCAAACTATTTATGTTGCTGAATAATGATTGTAAATGACCGCCAGTATAAGTGTTATGGTGTAAATTTAAGAACTCTGTAGCTCTAAGCACCGATGAAATTTCTGTAACATTTACAAGAATATCCGATAGGAATAACACTTTAATTTTCGTTACAGAAGAAACGTCAATGACTATTGTTGAAATGTTTCTAAGCTTCAGCCTATCTATTTCCTTTGGAAGTTTGAAGAAGTTCAAATAATCGATGTCTTCCAGTGTAAACTTGGACCCATTTTTCATTTGACTCAAGTCAGGAAGTGTTTGGTTATATACCAAAGGTCCAACGATTTTTAAATAATCCAATTCCAAATGATCTGTAAAATTGATATTAATAGCAGATCTGAAATTGATATACTTCTTAAAAGGAAACTTGGCACAAAAATCAATTGGTGATGAATCGATGGTACAACTAAATCCATATAATAGAGCAAAAAAGAAATTTCGGCCAAGCCAAATTCTTATTGTTTTATTATAGGTCATATATGCTTTTGGATGTCCAATTCTTATCAAATTCAAGAGTTGTTCCTCTGTTGTTTGTTCAATTTTCTTATCCACGATTTTGATCCATTTATTCAAGAGATTCGGCAAATTCAATATATCATGTTTTGTTGGCAGATTATCCAGTGTAACTTTCTCAAGGATGATGGTGTGTATAGATTCGGAATTATTCAAAACCTTAATTAAATATTTTAACTTAATGTGTACTTTCTCTAATTCCAAAATATTAACTTTCGACGAAACTTTCAAATTGCTCATGTATTTCCTTTGGCTTAGATTTTCATAAGGCAAGAAATGCCTATTTCCTTCAATACACTAAAAGGAAATAAGAAACATTTATTTAAATGAAAATGTATAAGTACTTTAAGCTTAACAATTAATTTACAAAAATAAAGTACTAACCATTTTTGTTTCATTTTTTTGCCCAAATATCCTGGTAGTAGAAAAAGCTATGAACAATAGTATGAGATACATTGCTTTTCAGGTAGAAATGAAGAACAATGCTAAATGACACCAAGAACAACTGAAATCTCTTTAACTAATAAAGTAGTTTTTTTGGACACTTTTCCTTGTAATGTTATATGGAATGGAATTAAATTTCCTTTTCTTCCCTTTTCACATACTGTGGTTTGCTGAGAAAGCATCATTTCATTTAACAAATTGCATTTTCGTACATTTCTCCACCTCAAGATCAGATTAGTTAAACTAAAAATGAAATGCAACTTGCAAAACTGAATAGTAGTATATGCATCTGTGTGAGAAGTAAATTTGTTTATTTTTTGTTTTTATAATTAACCACAAACATTAACAAAACTAGATGCAAAGTAGGAAAAGTGCATTTTTTATTCTCATTGTCACATCTAGTGATGTAAAAAAAAATGGTCAAATTTTTGGTAGAAACTAAATGATATAAAAATGGTAAATTAGATTTTGCTAAGATAGCATTACAAAGTTGGGATAGAATTCCAATATCCAAGCTCAAGGAAATTACATATTATGCTCAATGCAAGACTCAATGTATTAAAGAAATTGATTACACGGATATTAAGAGGAGGACTACGGTTCCACAAAAAAGAATCAGATGACATATTTGGATGAAAATTATTAATCTAATTTTTCTCCTATGAAAACAAAAGCCTATTAAACTAAATTAAAAAAATCTAATCCCAGTTTATTTGATAATTAGTAGCATTATTTGTATTGTTCTTTTTTTTGTAGTTGAATTATGGTTAGAAAAATTAAAAATAGTGTTGATTCAATTGAAGTTTGGGTTATCAAGCGAATTGTAATGATTGGAGTTTGGTTTTAAATTAAATTTCTGTTCAATAACTATGCAAATCATTTCTTTGTTTTCCTGCAAGATAGTTAACGTTATTTTATGAGGAGTTGATTTGTTGTACGTTCTTTTAAATAGTAGCCTAATAAAACGTAATACAGTTTATAGTAGAATTTCAAGCTGTACAAAGTTTGGAGTTTGAACTTTAAATTGAACTGGAACATACAATGCCATAACATTATTCACTATACTTATCTTTCTTCTGTATTTAACCTGAGACATAGAAAATGTTGCATGAAGCATTGATTTAAACTGTTAAACCAATTTTACTTTTTAAGAGTAATCGTCGGCAAACTTACGTGTACAACTTTACATCTATAATTAATTTAAATTAGTTCTGTTAATGGAATTTAATTATATATAATTAAAATCGATCAAAGAAAATTAATTTTTCTCTTATATTATAAGTACATGTTTTAAATTTGTTTTACTCATTCTTAGCAATAAACTCAAAGTTTTCAATACAATGAATTTTAACAAGTTTTTATTTGTCGTTGGGTTTGGGGCAATCTTTATCGTTTTTGCAGAGGGTAAGGACAATCACAAGAATAGAATTTATTTACCAGATCAATTCGAGGCTTTTGATATTAACAAAGATAACTCAATTAGTGATGGAGAATTTTACAATGCTGCATCACAATATGAGAAGTTTCTTTTGGAAGATTTAAACAATGATGGTGAAGTAAGTTTTGAAGAATATCAAAAAAGTAAACAAACCCAAGGTCGTGGAACTGACGAAGATATAGAAAATTGGTGGAGATTTCTAGATTCCGATCGTAATGGGAAAGCAACTCTTTTTGAATACACTCATGTTCACTAGATGCATCAAGCTCAAAATTTTTACTTTGAACAATATTAACCAATAAATTTCCAAAAGTTGATATGGTTTACTCGTGTTATGATAATTATATTCAGTTCGAATTTCTACATATAAAAGTTGTGTTTTTTACTTATTATAATTATTACTATCTAATAATAAATCTATAAAATTTATTAGTATATTCATGCAAAATTTTACAAAATTAAATTCTGAACAGTTCTTTGTTGTTGATATCACGGACACAAATTAAGACCTTGCATACTCAAATGTACTTTCACAATTAAAATCATTCTCAATCCAACTTTCTGTTAGGAATTATTGATTCCATTTATTATATAAAACAAATATTTCATTACAAATTGTTCTACCTCGCTAAATGTAAAAAAGCTAAAACTCCTTAATTTAATAACACTAAGCTTGCATACAGGTGTAGTTTGTGTAATTGAATGTGTTAGGTTCTCTGAGTTTTTCCATTCCATTTGCAGCTTGATATTGTACAAGTTGCAGCTTTACAGTATTCGTTGAAATAATTGTTGGAATTATTTTATGGAATGTTGTCTTTTTTGATGCTTTCGTAAATTCGACTTGTGTTTAAATTGTTGATTGCAATCTGGGCTTGAGCAGGGAAACGGTCTTTCTCCAGTATGAATTCTTAAATGATCTTCTAGATTAACACGTTGTACGAAGCCCTTTCCACAAAACAGACAACTGTGAGGCTTTTCTCCAGTGTGGATAAGTCGATGTGTGTTTAAACTGGACAGTACTGAAAATTTAACTCCACATTGAATACAATTGTATGGTTTCTCTTTAGTATGCGATCTAATGTGTTGCTCCAAGTGAATCGAACAGCCGAATCTTTTCTGGCAAACATTGCATACATAATTTTTCTTGCTTGGGTGTTTGTGTGTTCTCTCGTGTACGATCTTATCCCATTTAGTTGCAAATTCTTTTGAGCAATACGCACAAGTGAAACCTTTTACTGTTGCATAATGCATTTTTACTTTGTGAAGATTTAAGTTGCTAACCCTTGCAAACAGTTTGTCGCATATATCACATGCATAGTTTTGTTGACCCGAATGAACTACAAAATGCTGTTTTAATAAGTAAGGATACTTAAATTCCTTATGGCAAACTTTACACTTCCGATTGGTTTCAGGATGTTGTGTTTTGTCATTAGCATGAGTGGAATCTCCTATAAAAAAGAATATGCAAATGAAATGGTCACTGGTGAGTATATTATGTTATTACCATGTGAGGTATTATTTACTAAAAACAATTGTGATTAACCTTACCATTGGGATTGTTGCTTTCTACATCTAGGGAACTTGCACCAGTCATTATTTCATCAGCACAAGCTTCGAACTCGTGTACATCATCATGCAAGGCTTTACCAGAAAAAAATATATAAATTTAATGCTTACAATAACTACCTCAAAAATGCATTAAAATTTACCATCAACAAACGAATCGTTTCTACCACCCCTTTGAGAATCAAGCTCATTTTCCGAATCACTTAAAATTTCTATTACTTCAAATTTATTACAAGGCTCTTCGGATTCTTCCAAAACCAACGCATCTGAAGTAAAAAAAAAAGATTTAATGCACATCTCCAAGCAATAAAAGACGCATTTCATTTACCGTCGCGTTCTCCAAAAGTTGATACGTCATCATTAAAAAGGTCCAAAGAATGTGAGGCTGCAGCCGCTTGCGCCTTTTCTTGATTACACAAGACTTCAAGAAGTCCTTTGAGTTCTAAATCTTCAACTTAAACAAGGAACAGAAAATAATTAAACATTTAGTCGGATAGATTTGTGGTTCTGTACCTTTCTTGTAAATTATACATCTACAAAATAGATTTAGTTTAGCCTTTAATAATTCCACCTTGGATTTCAGTTCTGTAAATTCCTGGACATATTTGTAAATCATTTGATCGGTGATAGGAAGTGAAACTAAAGCAGGGACAGTCTCATTTTGGCATGCCAATTTCAAAAGTGTTTTCAACTTAGTCTCACCAACTGTAAGAAGAATGAACGTGGATTCAATATAAATTTAGAAACGATAACAATGCATAACAAAGTTTGCCCTTAATAAATTAGCTCATACGGCTCTTATTTTTAAGAATGGTCCATGAAACAATCAAATCCACTTTTGATTTAAGGTCCTCAAATTGTGCTTTCAATTCATTGAGTACAGTAAATCTCTCGTTCAATCCAATTGATTCGACGTGAAGTTCTAGAAACTCATCTATAATTTCAAATTACATTGATTACATTTTCAGAGTGTTTATTAATACATAAAAAAATGCTAATTCGATTTTTACCACTTGAGCTGCCATCATTTTCATTAGGTTCTGAAGGATGTAAAATTGCAGCAGCTTTTTCAAGCTTATCACAAACTTTCAAAATAGTGTTAAGTTCTGGATCATCGACTGTAAAACAATTCAGAAAAAACTTTCGAAAAGTGTACTCGTATTAGAACTTGTCGTTTTCTATTCTTCATACCTTTCTTAAAAATAATCCAATGACAGATCAAACCCAATTTTTCCGTAGAACATATCATTTGGAATCTTAACAAATTTATTGCACGCTCAAATTTTGAAGCCATTTATTAGATTATAAGTGATAATATTTCACAATATCTGTAGATCTATTCTTGGCTTGTTTCTCCTTAGGCTCCTGTCAACAAACTGGGAAATAGTTGCTTTATATCAAGCCTTCACTTTTTTGGTTCATAATTATGTGAGTAGAGAAA
>JAQGCY010001531.1:0-10321 GCA_034700645.1 Xenylla mediterranea
AGCAAAGTTATTTATTGCTTCGCAGTTAATAAACTTAACTTAAGCAAGATTTGATTTTTAATTGCAAATCCAAATCCAAATCCGGATTTGCATTTGGATTTGGATTTGCAATGACATTCTAAGTTGAGATTTGGGTTTGGATTTGGATTTGCACTGGTGTTTGAATTTGTGGTTTGCATATGGGTTTGCATTTGCAATGAGACTCTAAGTTGAGATTTGGATTTGAATTTGGGTTTGCACTATGGTTTAAAGTTGGGATTTGGGTTTGGATTTGCATTTGCAATGAGCCACTAAGTTGGGGTTTGGATTTGGGTTTGCACTGGTGTTTGAAGTTGGGATTTGGATTTGGGTTTGCATTTGCAATTAGGCACCAAGTTGAGGTTTGGATTTGGGTTTGCACTGGGGTTTGAAGTTGGGGTTTGGATTTGAATTTGGATTTGCAGTGTGTTGAAGTCTAGGATTTGGATTTGGATTTGCATTTATCCCACATTTGATTAACACATGAGATGCAGTGCAGAAGCAGATGAGTAATACACGTGGAGAGAGAGCTTTTGAAATTCCTACGTTGGCCTCCGTAAATGCTTGAGGATTGAGACGAGTGAGGGTTCGGACAGTGGACAATGGACACAGACGCACTCAAAAAATCCTATATTAACTAAGTACTAACACTCGTTTTAGAATAGAAGATCCTGTTAGATTTTAGAACAAGACCAACTAGAACTAATACTAAATACCAAATGCCATGATCAAAATACCAAATGCCAACCCATGCCAATCCATGCCAATCCATGCCAATAGTCCATGGTCCGTCTCCGTAGGCCGTAGTAGGTTAGTTGGGATTCTGGTCGTGTTGGACTTCCGTGTCCGTCCACTTCCTACTTTCTCTCTATCTTGGATTCTTATTCTTAGGTCTTTTGATATTCTCTATTTAATTCTAATTGGTCCAATAGAACATATTAAAAAATTAAATTAGTTCAATCACTCGTACATTTAGAAGAACAATAGTTCATCCCAACATAGAGCAGAGCAGGTAAGGAATAAGGAAAGCAGAAGTTTGCTCTTGCATTATTCTCACTAAAAACAATCACATTTTAACACTACAATTACAATCATAATCAATTTCCTAAATTCCATTGAACTTTCTCCATGATCATAACATACTTTATAATTCTCTTATTTTTAAGCCTAACCTAACTTTCATGTTTTGGGATATTTTGGAAGTGTTACTAAACATTTGTATATTCCACATAAAGAATTAAACATGTTTGGACTTAATACTGTCTCTGGAATTTATTTTCGGACATTTTTGGAGTAAGGACAAGGAGCAAATAAAGTTAAAGAGCATTGTTCCATATCCATTTCATGTCCATTTCAATCAATCAATTCCAGTTTTTTGATATGGCGATCGCCGAGTCAAGATAGTTGCATTTCAATGTACCTTACGCATGTACAACAATATGGTGAAAGCAAAGTTCCTAAATAATTCTCGGCATAAACTTTATCTAACAATTAGAAAGATTAACTACCAAAGACACATTATGTCCTATGTCCATGTCTCCGTGTCAGACTGTCATTGGTTAATCAAATACTCTAAAACATTGAGAATGGTGGAGGAATATCTATTCTTGATTGATTGCCGTAAATAACTATTATTCCTCTTCTCCTTTCACTTCCTCTAAAACTGAAAGTTAAATTCAGAATTTGGTCCATTAATTTATATATGGAGATATTGTGGAGTCAAATATTTTGTAACATCTGAACTTTGAACTTGTCCATTCATTCGTCATTCCTTGCCAATTACCCAGAATTTAATTGAGTTTAATAGGAACAAAATAAACTAGTCCCAGCCACAACTTTTTTGTTTAAGTTTTTAATGAAATAGTTATTCGTTTTCATCTTAAATACGCTCTTATCTTTGACTTTGACTTAAACGTTGTGCAGTTTCATTTGACAAAAAATAAAATATCCCTTTAGATTGAATGGAAAAGAGATTTTAGGAATAGGAATTAAATTACTCTTCAATTGTTCAATTAACACATATCAGCATATCCATTTGCCATTTCTATACTTATATTCATTCAATATGGACCAACTTTGACTTTTTCCTTATCTATGTGTAGACAGTCGACTTTAAACCTTTGCTATGTTTTAGTTCTGTATGATCCAATGACACTTTTGTTGTGGTATTTGAGGTTAAGGTTACTTTATGGGATGTGTTAATCTTGAGATAAAATTATTTTATTCAGAATACTCAAATTCATACTCATAAATAAGTCATATATAGTTTAACCTTAAAGTTACAAGTAGCAAACTCATACTTTAAAAACAATAACAAAAGTTTACAACTCCATTCCAATTTACGTTTTAGAATCATCAATAAACTTACAAAACATGTCATTTTGAATTGAAACTTGTAACAATCAAATGTCAAAATGAATTGTAATACTCCAAACCAATCTAACAATTCTGACTCAAATGTTTCTATTAGGAGTCCTAAGGAATCCTCGGAAGGAAATCCAGAGAACAAAATGAAGTTTGACAGTGTTCTTCCCCTGATTGGGGAATTTGGACCTTATCAAAGACGAATTTACATTTTGCTTTGTCTACCAGCAATTTGTTGTGCAATGCACAAATTGGGATGGGTTTTTCTTGGAGCAAAAGTTGAGTATAGGTAAGGAAAAGATTTGTTGGACTGGGCATACATAGTTAAATAAACATTTGTTCTTTTACAGATGTCAATTACCAATGGAAGCTGAAAATGCTTCATTTCTGCCACTTCCTCCGGGATATGAACTCAACACTACATTTCCATGGAACAGTGAGACCAAGGATTGGGACTATTGTCATCGATATGATAACAGCACTGGTAAAGTGCTAGACTGTGGAGGAGAGTACATTTACAACAAAGAAAAGTACCAAAGTAGTGCCTTCATAGACTACGAGTTGATTTGTGATCGGAAACTAATGCATTCCCATGCACAAGCCTTGTTTATGGCTGGAATATTATTGGGATCAATCATATTTGGAGATTTGTCAGATCGTTTTGGTCGTCGCCCAATATTTTTCTTGTCCCTTGTACTTCAAGTTGTGTTTGGAATTCTTGCTGGCCTTGCACCAGATTATTATACCTTTGTTATTTCACGGCTTATTGTTGGCTCAAGTACTTCTGGGATTTTTCTTGTTGGCTTTGTTATTGGTAAGTAAGCTTATAATATGTTAGTCCTAATGTTTTAAGTAGTTTTAAGTCCTAAAAAGTGTTTGTGTTTCAGCAATGGAAATGGTTGGACCTTCTAAACGATTAATTGCCGGAGTTGTTTGTCAATATTTTTTTACTTTTGGGTATTTGGTTACAGCAATTATGGCCTATGTAAGAATCATACTCATTTCTACGAATCAATCATATTAATTAGCTCTTCCATTTCCTAACTGACCTAAGCTCTCCTCATTCCATTTAGTTGATTCGGGACTGGAAAATGTTACAAATTGCAATTTCCGTGCCTGGTTTAGTGTTCATAAGTTACTGGTGGTAAGTTTTGTTTTGTTTTTGGATGGAAAACTATTGAAACAAACAGCAAAACTCAAACTTTTCTTCTGTCATTATCACAAAGGTTTTTGCCTGAATCAATTCGTTGGTTACTTGCTCGTGGACGAAAAGACGAAGCAATTGAAATACTAAGAAAAGTTGCTAAAGAAAACAAAGTCAGTCTAACAGAAGACGTTTATACGAATTTATGTGCGGAGGAAAATAAGGGTCCATCCAAGAATATCTTACATGTCTTTGCATATCCAAGACTCGGTCTCCGTGCAATTAATATATTTTTTAGTTGGTTAGTTTCACGTACTATTAGTTGTGGGATCCGTTGAAAAATCTTGGATTCTTTGTTTTTTCAGGTTCGTTAACAGCGGAGTGTACTATGGACTTTCACTCAACACATCAAACTTAGGAGGAAATGATTATTTGAATTTCTTAATTTCTGGGGCAGTTGAAATCCCAGCCTATGCATTTCTTCTCCTTTCTCTCAATCGACTCGGCAGAAAGTCAGTCTTATGTGGCTGTATGTTGTGTGGAGGTAAGCACTCAGTTCTATTAATTGACTCCTAATCAAAGCTAACACAAACAAAAACTGAATGTTACAGGACTAGCGATGTGTGCTTGTGCATTTCTTCCACTATCCCAAACTCCACTTCTGATTACGTTTTCCATGATTGGGAAATGTTGTATAACGGCTTCTTACGGGGTAATTTACATCCTCACGGCAGAAAATTTCCCAACAGTTGTAAGAAATGCTGGAGTTGGAACAAGCTCAATGTTTGCAAGAGTTGGTGGCATCTTATCCTACTATGTTCTCTCACTCGTAAGTACTAACTCTGACTCCTCTAATGCTCAAGACTCTAAAAATCCTTATTGGCTAGAATGTGTATTGGCAACCACTTCCACTACTAATTTTTGGAAGTCTTTCTGGAATTGCTGGGTTTGTAAGTGGGAAATTTGCATTTATCACTTGGAACAATGGATAACATTGATTTGTTTATTACTTCTAAAAATAGCTTGCACTTTTGATTCCGGAAACTCTGAACCGAAGGCTACCAGAAACTTTGGAAGATGGTGAAATGTTTGGAACGTAAGCATAGCATAGACAATACAACTTGAAAAATTAGATGAGAATTACTATTAGAATTTGAATTTGTAATGTATATTATATTCATAGGAATGAATATGATGAGAAGCACACCACGACTGCTAATGATTCTGATCTGGAGAAAGAGAAAACCTATCAAGTCCACAGTCCTGACGAAGAACTTAAAAGTTTAAACAGCCAAAAATTAATTGGAAACGCTAAAGAAGCTTGATTTATTTCACAACTAGTGTTAGCCTTTTCATAGGGAAGAAATCAGCTTTTGTTTAAAAATTTTTGCTATTTTTTGACAATTTGGATAGTTCTTCAGAGTATCCAAAGCTTTTCTCTTGTTTTTTATCCACTTCTTTTGATTTTTTGTATAATTCTAACGAGTTTACCCTCTAAGTTTGGAAATAATTGTGTGACAATTGTGTGGAGCTTGTACTCCCACCAATTTGACAGTAGCACTGAAATTTCATTTGCATGGTCTACATTTAATATCCATCCGTAATAGAGTACAATGAGACATTTATACTTAGGGATTACAGAGGGCTTAAGAAAGACTAGCTATTAATATTATGGAGGTGCCTAATAATTAAAATCCTATCAAATCTATGGGAAGCTTTGTTCTGACTAAACCAGAATTCATAACTGTTTTTTATTTTTATGTTAAATTAGGTGCGTCCGAACATTTATTACTAGACGAACTACAATTATTATTATTAATATTAATAAAATACTATAACTTGCAAAACATTTGTAGTAAGTAACTAGATTAGTGTTGAATACAACAAAATAGTTCTATTAAAACCATTCTCCAAAAATATTTTTAAAAGGCCCGTGAATAATTAATTGATTTATAAATAAACAAAAACATTTCTTTTGTCAATATAAACTTGCAATTGGAATGTATTCAGTCAGTTTAAATAGAATAAACAAGATATATTGATAGGGAACTACTAATCTCAGCAATGAAATTTAACAAACAATACTAATAGTACAACGATAGTCTTCGGACTCCGTCACAGTCTTCAAAAGTGGTCTCCATGAAGTAGCATTAGCAATAGCATTAGTAGTCTTCATCCTCCTGGAGGTGATGCGGAGATAAGGAACAGGACATACGTCCTAAATACATTTAATTAACTATGTTAAATCCCATCAATTCTAAATTCAACTTTAGTTTTCACTTACTCCACTGTTTTGTGTTGTGATCTTTAGGCCAGTAACTTGAAAGGTGGACTCCAAGGAATAGTGTTAGTTGTCCATATTCTTGCTCCTTGAGGTGATAGATAAGGATTCCAGTTCCAAAATGCAGTTCTATCAGTCCGCAGAAAAAATAAAAACGATTGTTAAATCCCGATGAATTTTAAATTCAACTTTAGTTTTGACTTACAGTTAAAGAATTCCAAATTTCAAGTAATTTTTCTCCATCCAACGCTTCCCCCTCCGGCAACTGAAGTGCTGGATATTACTGGATACAATTAGATGTTACCAGGAGGAAGGGCAGATGAAGAATGAAACCAATTGGAAAATTCAGCAATTGGTTATTGTCCGCAATTGCAATAGTAAACAACCTTCAATATGGCTGCAAAACATAACCATTTCCATGACAACTTCATACATATAAACGGAGAAGTTGTGAAGAGTATAACAAAACGATTCTCGCTTAGGAAAATATTAGAACCTCAACTTTTTCAGAACAATTTGAAGCTTGGAAAAAATTGAAACGTTTTGCAGTGCGAAGTGAAGCGGAAATTGATAACTGGTGAGTATGGTTTAGATTCTTTTGAGGAAAGTTGTAGCAAAACTCTTATGAAATATCATGTCTGATTTGGCAGTGATAGAAATTAGGAAGCATGGATATGGAGGGTATTTATACCGTTGGAGGACTTTGGGTGAACACTAAGGTCAATGAACAAATGAGCCCTCCAGTCAACAATGACATCCAAAATGGAAATGGACCAAACCCTGAGCCTGAAGCTCAAATTTCTGCCGGACCAATGCTTATGGCCTTACAGAAACATTTGGCAGAAAAGGAAGAAGCAGAGGTTAGCTATTTCTTCTGGAATTTTAACCTGAGATTATTGTTCATGTTTATTTTGTGCAGAAACGAGTGGGAACCCTGGAACTTCCGTTGTCTCTCAAACTTACCCGGAATAATAATTTGCAGAAAGTCAAAGCAAAATTGCCAAAATGTGCATTTGAACCTGCATTTCCAAAGGATGCTGAAGTTGGAATTGGTGGATGTGGATATTTGATTGGGGATAAAGCAAGTTTGGATTTTTACCTTGGAACTGGTGGAGTGGCTTACAGTCATCCTCCAGTCGTGGAAATCAACACTAAAGCCCAGACTTACTTAACTTTTGCTAAAGGACGCACCAAATTCCCCTTCAGGAAAGAAGACATGGAAGTGATGGATCTCCCACCCACTTGGCCACTCAACTTCTTCTGTCCATTCTGCCAAACCTATGACCACTGCATTATCATTGATAACACCTATTCATGTCCAAGGCTCGCAAACGCATTGACGCAAATGCTCAATCAACCATTACAATTTGAACAAAACAAAATCAAGAAGGATTCTCATAAATTCCTCAAAGAAATGTTATAATTGGACGTGTATAATATGTCCAGAAATATCCATTCAACATGGAATATCAAAACCTTACACAATGCTCACACTTGTCTTTAATACTTACATTGTGTTGGACTTAAGGAATGCCAATAAAACAATGCTCTTTGGGGTATCAAGTTAATCAAAAATGTTAGACTTTGCTAAACCTTGTTTTATTTTAGTCGTACAATGTTAAACGTTGAGAGTTATTTGTAATTGTAAGGGCATTTTAATAGTTCTAGTAATTTGTGTTTTGAAATATGTTTAGTCATTCCATTGAAGGTCTACTAAACTAAGATTATGCTTGTGTTTTTGGACTTCAGAGTGATTAAGTAGTGGAGAATTTTGAATTATTCCTGACTTGCTCAACAATAGTCCCTTGAATAACATCATTAAAATTTTGCCTTTCCCTTATAAGAGTCCATTCGGAACCTTGAACTAAGATCTTCAGTTAGGAACAGACAAGAGAAAAAGTCAAGCTACAAATGTTTTTTAGTATGATTAAGAATATACAAACCTCGGCTGGTTTTGGTCTCATGTTGTAATTGGACGCCATGGAACTGGCATAAGCCCCACAATTCATAATTACTAAATATTGAGTTGGTTGTTGGAGTGGTATATTTTTCCCAAGAAAATCTCCAGATTCGCATACTGGACCAACCACATCGTAGCATTCCCACTGAAATCGTACATCAGACTTTTAAATGGGAATGTTTCCGAAAATTGCATTCGGAGTTTACCTTGGAATCCATTTCTAATTCAGTAGGGAAAATTTGGTGGTGACTTCCATAAAGGGATGGTCTGATTAGTTCCGTCATTCCAGCATCAACAACAATGTAATTTGTTGATGAAGACTCTTTGATTCCTAAGACGCTAGTTAGAATTACGCCAGCATTTGCCACCTACATAAGGAAGACATAGGTTTGAATGAACCACAGAACAAACGAGTGAATGTAGTATTAAATGTAATTTACTAGAGATCTTCCAGGCTCAATTATAAGTTTCACTCTGCCAGAAGGAATCAATTCAGCAACATTTTTCAAGAAATCTTTTGGGCTCGGTACTAAACTTTCATCCTGTGGTTTTAGTAGAATTTCTTTTCGTCCGTTCTGCATCTGGTTCAGAAATTTCCGAAGTCCTTGCGGTTCCTCATAATAATTTACTCCAATTCCACCACCAATATTCAGATATTGTAAATTCATAATTCCTCTTTCCAATAACAGTTCTTGTACTCGGACTAAGAAATTTCCAGTGTATGCAATTACTTGTGGGTCTGTAATACAACTGCCTAAATGACAGTGGAGTCCAATTATCTCAATCTTTCCTTCTTTTCCATTTGTTGGAGCTAGTAGTATGTTAAGGACTTGGTCTAAATCTCCTGTCCCAAAACCAAATTTGGAATCTCCAGAAGTATTTACGTAAGGATGCACATCAATTGACTCACACTCTGAACTCAAGGGTCTCAAACGAAGGAGAACTTGGACTATGAACACGAAGAATCGATAGAAACTGCATTTTAATTTCATTAGATATTTCTTACTATATTTTATTACCTTTCTTATCCGAAAACTCTGAAGCTGCAATTTCTCTAATACGTCTTGCATCAAATAATGAATCAACATTCAATAGTACACCTTCGGATATCGCCAACTTAATTTCCCAACTGAAATTCAACTTGGAATTGTTACTGAAATTTTAATCTAAAATTTCTATTTCTAAAGTAATTTGAGTCTTACTGTTGCTTTCCATTTCCATTGAAAATAATTTGACTTGGTTGAAAACCAACTTTGAGCCCATTTAGAATCTCATAACCCGAAACAGTTACTAATATTTCAACACCAAGACTTTTCAAGTGTTGAATTAAACTTGGATTGCAGTTGGCTTTAGCTGCATATCTACAAGTTGTGTTTAATTACGTAATTCATAATTTCAACATGGAATTATCAATATGACTTTACCCAAGAACTCCGTCAATTCCCAAAGATTCGAACGCATTTTTGTAATTATGAACATTTTGTTTGAGTGTAGCAGAACTATAGATGTAAATTGGAGTTGGTGGTACGTCCGTTGTAATAGTTCTAGTCAAATAAAAACAAATGCAAAAAATAATTTTGAGCTTATAAATGTTAAAAACAAAATGATTAAAAGAGCGTACTTGTTTTCTGATATTTTTGTTTCATTATGATATTTTGGTAAGGAACGAATTAATTTGTCTATTTGTATGTTTTCACAGTAGAAACTTCCACTCTCATAATGAAATGACATTCTAATTATTCTGATTGAGTAAATGTACTAAAGATTCCAGCTAAACACTATTAATTAACTCTGAAGAGAATTTAAACAGTAGACACCAACAACTGAAGTTTGTGAGTTTATGAAGGATAAGGAACCAAGTATTTAATCCTAATAAAAGCCAAAAATGATTTTCATCAGTCGGATCCGAAGCTATTAACACTAAACCAATAATAGATTAGTTTATAATTTGATTTCATATGAAAATTGCGAAACTGGATCATTAAGATTAAGCCAGGGTAAAACTTATTCATAATTTATAAACATTTATAGTTACATTTATAGTTATGCGTATATGTAGGATTGGACTGGATGTCCCTGCTCTTTGATAATCCTTGTGTATAATATACACTTATATTCATAATTATTATCTTAATTACTTTCAATTATCAGGATCCTCATGAGTATCAAGTATCAACACAGGATTATCCATGAATAAACTTTATTCATTCAGTTGTCTATATGGAATGTAATGCCAGTGTGGATAGTGATCCTGTATTCATAATTTCCATGTTGTTTCCGATTAAAATCATTACTAGAGTAAGTCACCGGGTAGACTATAGAATCCTCTTAACTGTGATCAAGTAGTATTCTGAACAATTGAAACAATGTCGTTTTTAGTTGTAGTTTTAGATTAATTTTTTAGATAACTTCAAACTTAATTAGGATTCGTATGCTCAAACTCTAAGAAAAAAAGTCTAACATTTTTGATTAACTTGATACCCCATACCCCAAAGAGCATTGTTTTATTGGCTTTCCTTAAGTCCAACACAATGTGAGTATTAAATTAAAGACA
>JAQGCY010001532.1:0-10320 GCA_034700645.1 Xenylla mediterranea
CATGTATGGATAGGTTTTTTATGTAATTTGATATCAAATTGAAGGCTATCTCTCTCAAACTCGCAATACTCCATGATGAAAAACCAATCAATATTTATTTTCCATACCTTGGCTTTAATACATATTTAATGAACATGAGTCTATAAAAATTCATTGAATTCTAAAATTCTAAGCTACAAAATTGTAATGCTTCCAAAGTCTTAAGTGCGATGCGATGCGAGCCATGACAAGCCTTGGCTCATAGTTGTTGATACTATTTTATGTGCAGTCTCAGAAATGTTAAGCATCTAAAGATTGAAATGGAAATGAATTTAATGAACAGAATAATGACAGGCTCAAGTAAATAAACAATACACAAACTCAAAGATTTGATTATTATATTTGGATTATTTGCTTTTAGAAAGCTTTTATTCAATGAATTCTGAACCAACACCAAAGTTTACACAATTACACATAAGAAGTATCTGTGCATCAAAGTATCAATAAATTTAATGGATACTAACTACTAAATTAATTTAATATAAATGAAGCATTTTATTTTTGTATTGTATTTTTTGTAACAAAATCAATTAATTTTATTCAGCAATCCAAAATATTCCAAGGTTCCAGCGCCCGGAGCGATAAACTAACTGTTTTTGAAAACACTGACACTGATGTAAGAGAAGGAAAGCATCAACTTTCTCCAGTAAAAGTAGCGAAATAAACAATTAATAACAAAAAGAAATTAAGTTGCCTTAAAATAAAATTAGGTACTAATTTACTAATCTAACGTTACATTTCATTCTATCTCTACAGCTTCATTTTATCTTTTAAAGACCTCAAAATTTACACTACCATATAATAATAGATATGCTTTCTGAAGAAAGAATATACAAACTAATGTATTTGCTAATTTAATGAATTTTTTTTTTGTAATAAATATATAAATCTTTTTATTTTTCTCGTTTGTTTTCTAGTGTTAAAATATTTTTGTGTCTCTTGGAAAAAAACGCTGAATTTATTAGTTAACATATAACACATAAACCTGAAGATTCCGCTTTGGTTCTTTTCGTTGGTTGGTTTACCAATTTCTTACCGTATAATCTTGGTTTAATTGTCTTCACCTCATCAGACTGTAAAATTTTTTCCAAATCAAATGTGTTGGGCGAAGAAGTGGTTTCTGTGTGAGGCTTGGGAGACTTATTTGACTCAGATTCAACAGGCTTTGGAGATGCCACGGGAGCAAGTGTATCAAGGCCAGCAATGTTAATCCTAATTTTGTTACCAACCGATTTGGTTTGACTGGTTTCTAAATTTAGAAAAACAAAAAAGCAAGAGTTAAAATGTGGTCCTGATTTACAACTTGATATCAGAGTTGGACTATCTTACCTTTAAATTGAAAGTTTCCATCGATTTCAGTGACAAGCCGATGACCAAAAGTATTATCATCGTCATCCTCCGTAAGATCAATCGGAGTTTGTGATGGCTCAGTTTGCTTAGGTGACGACGAAGCCGGGGGTTCTGTGTCCAATTGATTTGAACTGTTAGAAACCTCATCATCATCAAGTGTTACTTCCTCAGGCTCCCCTTCCTTGGACTGTACCAAGAATGGGTTCACAAATTCATTTTCATCTACATCAGCCCATTCTATTGGTTCCTCTTTTATTTTAGGAAAATCAAACTTCCAAGGCTCGTAAACAATTGATTTAGACTCATCTGTTTCTGAATCTCGTGCCTTACGACTACCCCTAATACTACTTAATGCAAAACTGAAAATTCCTGAGGAATCTGTAGCATCAAAATCTAATCCTGGTATATTGGAATCAGAGTCAGAGTCTGGCTCAATTACTATGGGTGACAAAACACGATAAGAGGGATTACTATTATTATGTGTAGGACTATTAGGAATTTCTAAACTATTAGTTGTAGTATCTTTATCAACTGAAGGCTCAATGCTAACTGATTTTTCAGTACTATTATCAGTAACAATATCACAGACTTTTTCACGAATTCCTTCATCCTCATCGTCGAGGACAATGTCCATTAACACTTTTTCTTTGGGACCTTCTTTGATGATTAACACTTCATCTTCTTCAACTTCTTCCGCCGCTTTTTGAGCCTCTTGAGATTTTCTGGATTCCAACAAGTCCTGTCAGATAATGCAGCAACATTTAGTATTTTAAAGTTAATTATACCATATTCTGGAATCTTACCTTGTAACAATTTGGATGAAAAATATTATCTTCTTGAACAACTGCATTCCGAAGTCTCCATTCCTCATTTTCATCATCAAAATACTCCTCAAAATTTTCATGACACTGTGGACATTTTGTACCTATTCGACCTTCGGCAAGCACAGTGTAGTCCGCGGGGTTCAACTCGACTTCCTTCTCATTTTCAGTTTCCATTCCAGTGTCGTCAATGGAATTTCCATCTGTAAAATTCCAACGCTCAAATTATAGATAAGAAATCCTCTCATGTTTTGATTATCTTACTTTCTATATCAGCGATTTCTTCATATTGTAGCCAATCCGATAAAGTATAATACCATTTCCGACTTTGAACTTTGCGTATTTTCTGCTTAGCTCTACCATTTTCCCGAAAATGCCAATCCAAATGTTGCTGGTGTCTGGAAAAATAAAAACAAAATAAAATATTTGAATGCAAAAAATAAAAAAAAAAATCATTTTTTAAGTTAAAAAAAAATATTGCTCTTTCTTTGTTGGTCTTACCGAACACTCTGATCAGGAGGAAAACGCAATCCACATGTACCACATTGTGTGCCACCATACAAAGCATCCAAACACTGGTCACGTCGTTCTTTTAAATTGTCGGAAAAGGTAACATTTACTACGGATTCTGACTGCTGGGGTTGAATATCAACTTCCATTGGTTCCGGTCTGGTATCAACAACAGGGGCTGGTTCCATTACTTTTGCTGCTTCTTGCGTCGCTTCAGTGGTTGGTTTATCACTGTTAGGAAGCATTCCAGCCATCATAAGTCTCTTTAATAAGTCTTGCACTTTTAAATTTGAAAGGGCTTGATCTGTATTCTCCTTGACTGGATTTATGGATTCATTATCCCGACCGCGAATATGAGAATCAACATTAGGAACCACAGGTTGATTGTTTATTCTATTAGGAGGATTCATAGGGATTATCTGTGCGTTATTAGGCTGCAATCGACGAGGTCGAGGATCCCGGACGATATTTTGCTCAAGTCTTTGCCTTCTCGCAATTCGCTCCCTTGGACCTGAAATATAGACATTCCATAACTAACCTGTGAGTTACAAAGTATATAATTTTATTGCTTACCATCAAAACGACCTGTGATAATACTGTGGTTTCTCTCTTCAATATGCCTACGAATATTCTGAACAATGAAAGGGGAAATAGGTGGAAATTGAACTGTAAGCAAGTGCCCGCTTGCTAAAGTTAAATGCCGAGGAATACCATCAAACAGAGTTGGAATTTTCACTCCATTGAACGTGATAGCACAAAATTCATCAGTGAACTGGACAATAACAGGTTCTCCGTAGAATTCTGTAAAATATTAAGATAAAAATTAATGTTATGTCACGTTTTTATCTTTTATAAAAATATAGTACCTAAAAGTTGGGGTTTTTCGTCTAGGTAAAGTGGAATTTGTTTTCCATTCATGATCGTTCCAATGATACCAGCAACAAGGTCATAGCGTGGCTTTTCTCCAACTTCGACAGTTGGAGCAGGACAAGGAAGGGAAATGTTAAGGTGTCTTCCTTTATGGGTCACCTATAATGCAAAGTAAATTCAGATTTTAAAACAGCCGAAGTAAATAATACACCATTAAAAGTAAAGTTTGAAGCACATACTGATTTCTCTTTTCCCCCAAAGCAAACTTCATACCCCTTGTCATCAATATAAACTTCTCGGGTGGGAGCTCCTAGCCGAACAGTGTAGCGGTATCCATCCACGATTAGAAATTTATGCTGATCCATTCGACACCTTATCTCTCTACGATTTATCGCTATTGTATAATTCCTCGAGTCAAGTTTAAAAGATATTTCATGAGGTTCATCTCCACCAGGTCCAAGAAACACCACAGCAGTTTCATTGTAAAATCGAACAAGCCGTTGAACCTGCGAATAAATGCCATTATTGAGGGAACTAATTTTCAACTATATCTCAAATTATTTTAAATGCTATTTCCTTACCTGATCAATTGGAATTGACCTCATCGTGTCGGCAGCAGTAGTTTCTAAATCCACTGGTCGGACTTCAGGTATATTCAGGGATGCAGTAAAAGGATTCGATCCTAATGTAGAAGTAATTAAATTCGGAACTGTGGTTAATTCCATTTTGGGAAATGGTACTAAAGCTGCGTTTGCAGCTTCTACAAAGGGATTAGGTCCCTGGGGGGCTGGAGGAACTTTTGGTACAAGTTCTAATGTAGTAGTAACTGGTACAATTGGCCCTACTGAACCTTGCCTCAAGTCCACATCTTGACGACCAAATAAGCTAGAGAGAAAATTGTTAACATTTAGACATGCATGCAATATAGTTTAAATTAACCATGTTAATAATAATAATAATTTACATTGTAATATTAAAATATTTTTAAAATTAGTTAATTTTGACTTGAATTGAGTCGATTCTTTATTATACAATATCTCCAACTATTAAGTCTCTTTATTTATTGAATACCGGAGAAATTGACCCAATTAAAAAACAACACCGCATTGCGTTTGGAAAGTGCAGTAGAATTGCCTTTAAAACGCGCAACAAGAACGACCATCCACATCAGCCAGCACCGTTGAGCGCATCAACAACTCTCTGAACACAGCACACACACACGATGCATCAACTAGAATACGAATCAGTAATCATGAGATCAGTATAAAGGATATCTTGATCCTCATCAACCATGTGAACATGAAAATGGAAGGGGTGAAGTTTGTGAGAAATTAAATTTACAAACAGTTGAGCAATTTTTTAATAACTGTTTCAAAAATGCAGTTTTGGATTTGAAAGACGCGTTCAGACTTCTAGTTATAGTAGTAGTACCATATACCATGACTGAAGACATTGTATAATAACAAAATACAATCTTTTTGTAATAATAAAAAAAATTTGGAACTTCACTATACTTATCAATATTGGATGACTTAGATTTCTTCGAGGATGGTGGGGATCCCGGTCTCCCTCCTCTCATATTATTCACAGTTTTCCTGTGGTCCACATCTGAACTTGGATTAAATAAAACTTCACCATTTGGGGTTGGGGTTGATTCATCATCTTCAACTGGGCGTTTTCGATAACTTCGAGATAAAACATTTTTCGTACGTTCTTTTTCCCGTTCAAGCACATCTCTTCTTTCAATTTTCTCCCTACTTGATGATCTGCTACTACTTCGTTCATGTTTGATAATTTCTTCTTTAAAATCTTTGGAGTCTCTTTTCGTGTCCCGTTTATCATTATTCTTATCTTTGTGTTCCTTCTTGGATTTGTCTTTCTCTTTAGCAGACTCCTCTTTACTTATCTCCTTGTTCTTATCTCTACTGAACTTTTCCTTATCTTTACTTTTCTCTCTATCTTTGTTAGATTCTTCTTTATGTTTATCATTATCTCTTGCCTTTTCCTTTTTTGTTGGCGACGGCATTTCAGTAGTTGCCTTGTTGTTGGGCCTATCACGTCTGCTTTTAGAATCATTGTTTGAACTGGGCTTGTCTTTATCTGATTTTCTATCCCTTCCTTTATCACTGGTTTCCTGATCTTTTGAGTGAGATTTGGGAGAACTTGATGAAGAAGATTTTCTTGGAGAGGATGAACTTGAAGAGTGGCTGTGTGCAGGGCTTGCAGATTTGTTGTGTCGTGAAGTCCTCGGATCAGTTGGAATGTTTTCAGATGCAGGTTCGGAAAGTTTGGCATTTGCAATAATACTAGTGGCAGCTCTAGTTTGCTGCTTTGCCAGATCGGCCTGCCGAAGAAGCTAAATAAGAAGTATTATGTTAATTGTCAGTTTTATAATTTAAATTTTATTATACGATTTGTATTGAAAGTATAAAGTAATGTATTTTCGTATTTTTAGAGATTTTATAATTCAAAAACAATTTACCATTTCCTGCTTTTCTTTCTCTTCTAGTTCTTTTGCTTTTCGTTTTTTCTCAAGTTCTGCTTGGGTCTGCATTAACTCCAACTCTAACTTCTTGGTTTGCAATTCTAGTAATTGTTTTTGTTTGATGAGCAATTGTTCTCTCATTTCTTGTTCGGTAACCTCTCCACTATTTGGTTCCACTGGTGGCATTGGAAGTAGACTTAGATGCAAACTGAGACTAGGATCATAGGTCGGAGAAACCATAGATGGTTGAAGGGAAGGTAACGTTGGCTATAAAAAAAATTAAAAAAGGGTGAGTTTGTACTTTGTGCAACATATTTAAATCTATTATCACAGAACATTTCAGAACCCAGATTTGGCATAAAGCATGTACGCAAAAGAAGCATAGTAAAAAAGCAAACTCTAATTACACATTTACTGACACGTAACTGAAAAGCCTAGATGTACATAAAGCAACTAAAAACTCAAGCATAAAGTATTTGACTTAAAACTCAATAGATTAACATAAATTACGTTATTCATATTTTTAAAATATATTCATAGATCCGTTATAAAATTACAAATCAGTGAACGAGGCATTAAGCTAAAATAAAAGTAAAGGCTTAAATTATGTTAGTGCTTACCGTCAGGAATTTAGGATTGACATGAATTGTGCTTGAGGTTCCTTGGACAGGCCAACCCTTGTCTAATTGATGGCAACGGAAGTCAAGGGAATGTAGTTTCTTAGCTGAAAATATATCATTCCATGTTTGCCTTAATTTAAACATTTGGGACCGAGTTCTTTCATCAACCTGGATCAAAGGATTATCAAAAGAATGAAATAAACCAATTCAACTTGCGAGTACTACTAGAAATCAGTTACAGCAACTGCTCTGCTTACCTTTGCAAAAACACCAGAAAACATTACATCAATTTTGTCTTCAAATAAGCTCACATAGTCCTTTTTGATATTCTTAACAATTGAATCTAGCAGGTAGAGTACGGGTAGTTTATATTGAGAGTTCACCTATAAAAACAATTACACAAATCATAATCATAGCCCAATCGAATTACAATAGCATTCTACTCTATTAGTATAAATAATAAATTGATTATGGATTCCTTACCCTTGCCAGATGTTTTTCAATACAATGTACAACAGTTGGAGCAAATTGAATTACATCTTCAGCCATCATTGTTAAGGAATTAATTAGAGGTTTAGAATTAACTTTGAGCGTAACCAGTTCCTTGAGGTATCTTTCCTCAATTGTCCGATTGTATGGGGGGTCAGAAGAAGGCTCCATTGTTGCAACTGATTGATTGATTTTGATTTTAGACTGATTTTCCTTGTACTCTTGCTGTAATATAATATACGTATAGCTGCCAGCACCCTTGTTATTAGATTTTAGACCATATTGCTACAAAACGTACGGAATTAAAATGACTACAGTATTAAAATTTCTCCTTGTTTCTCTTAGTAGTTAACAATTCTCAATCACAGACTTAACTAAGAACTTAAATTAACACTAATTACAAGTAATTAAGGACAGGAAAATGGAGAAGTACATTAAAATATATTGTGAATATGAATATGATTAAACTTAAAGTAGTAGTAGTTAGTTACTAGTTGGCGACGAAGAGTCGAAGACGACGACGACGAGAATACACACAACGGAGAGAAACTCAAAGTGAAATGAAAAAAAAGAATGCCTGCCTGCCTAGCCTAAGTATTTGCTTTTTGCTATAAAGCTTGCTGTTTGTATGAAAAAATGGTTGCTTTACTTGGTTGCTTTACTTTGATTCCATTCACTATTTCAGTTCCCCTGAATTCTGAAATTAGCTTTAGCATAAAGGAGAGTCTACCTAATCTACACACTATAGCTATAGCAACACCTAAAAAAAATCCTATAATGCTTTTTCCTCGTATTTTTGCTTAAGGGATGAGCCTGGCCACGCAGGCAGGGGCAGTTAGACATAGACATACTCGAAACTTCGAAAGTCAATATAATACACACACACAAACTCAAAGGCAAAAAGAAGCTTATAAATGTGACGTAATTGAGGAAGGGATAGGGAAAAGGGTGGATTTATTTGTTCATTGTCTTGTATTGTATTGTATTTTTGGTCTGGTTTCCTTCTGGTTCTGATGTTGGTTTTGGTTTGTTAATGGTAGCGGTACGTTAGCCCTAAGCTATTGCAATTGTAAATGTTTGGGGAATGGAGATTATGGTTATGCTTATCATGAACTATCGTCTGATTAGAATTATGCAATATTTTCCTTATTTGTTGCTATTTTTTTGCATTAGGCTTAGGCATACTATAAATCTAAAATGATTTCTACAAACCATAAAACTCAAGACTAGAACTAGACAAGGCTTGCAAAAAAAAAACGTTTCTATTGCGTTTAGGCTACTAATGTTTCAGGAATCCAGAAACGTTTTTCGTTCTGTATAAATTTTTGCACTAAGAAAATTTAAGGATTAGAAAAAACAAAGTAATAAAAATTGGATTGCAAGTTTTATTAATAGGATATGGACTGCATGTTGTGTCTATTAATCTATAATCTAGTCAGCGAATAATGAGTAATTCACTGTTGTTGACTGTCAAATGTTTTGATTATGTCGTTTAACGACATCACTTGACTATTACGAATTTGCGATTTAATTTTCTTATGTAGCGTTTTGTACTTTGTTCATATTCCTAGGAAATCTAACAAAACAATTATCATTTACTGCTCTCTTTGGTATTTATTTGCACATGCAAAGTACAGTAAGATTACACGCATTGAGAATGAGATTAGGGTGGTTTACTCAGAATTTTGTCAAACCACAAACTATAATTTATTGAAACTTAAATTTTATGTTAATTCCTTTTACTCAATCGGCATTTTTTTGTTATAAATAAAAAGTTAAATTTCCACTGAACAAAAGTGCAACCAGATCATCATAATACTAACATTGAAAAAAATTTCTTTGTTAGGTTGAGTTTGAGCATGCTTTCTATTTTCAAACACAACAGAAAAAGTTAATAACAATTAAATTAAGTCAGGCTTGAAATGGGATGAATTGAATTTGAAAAGCTGAATTCAGCCTGTTAGATTGTTGAATTAACATTTTCTCCTAATCCCAAAAAGAACTATGGAATTCATATTATAATGTTACCGAGAAGGATAATTTATGCCGAATCGCCAATATGCAGTATTTACTCTTTTAGAGAATGGTAATTCGCAGCAATGCAACAGTCCCACTCCGCCCCAGTACATACAGTTTCGGAATTATGTGTGCAATCAAAACTAACAAATTCTTAAATTAATTCTGTTGAATTTGTTTAATCTCTATTTCATGTATTTCTTCCAGACATGAGGACATGACTAATATGTTTATGACTTTGATGATGAAAATGAATGTGTTTTCTTTATGAAATCATAGATATCAATAATCAATATATGTAAATGGTCTATGATGATCAATTGATCATAATAAAACTAAATTATTCGGGACGGATTCCCTTATATTTTTGTCAGGGAGCTTTAACAGCAACATGAAATTCATTTAAACAAGCTAAACTACGTTAGATTGAATGATATCTTAATTTTGCATGTCCCAAATCCAAAAGTATTTACAAGAATCATGATGCCGATTGTATTAAATTTATCAATTAAAATGAATTTACAAAAAGCTCCAAAAAATAGTCATGATTTTTAATTTGAATTTTAAAAGGTTCTTCTTGTTCATGTTCTTGGTGTATTGAATGTTAAAAATGAGCGTGCCCCAAATCCCAATCCGCATGAAATGAGACAAATTCGGCGCATTATTCATTTTTTTTAAAGAAACACTCGGTCGGTCGGATTTTTAATTTTAATTAACATTAATATTTTGATTCGTAATTTAATTGAAATTGGTAGAAGTAAAAAATTTATAAAGTTAGTTTTAGAAAAAAAATTGATCAGAACCCATGATTTGAGACTAGAAAACGGACTGCGGGAAGGATCCTGTCCGTCCAAAAGTTATTTTTTTCCGGATTTCCGTCCGATCCGGGTAAGATTTAGATTTAGAATTAGAGTACAAGTTAATGTAGCAATTCTTGGCAATTGGAATATAGTTTCCCTTTTACAATGGAGTCATTGTTTGTAATATACTCCTTTTCATGCTATCAATAGAACCAGCCTATCGACACGTTTGAAGGAAATTCATACTTGGATTAGTTTATTCTGCTAGGCTGATAAGGACAAGCGCAAAGTTATGGCTAATCTGGGATCTGGTAAGTTCG
>JAQGCY010001533.1:0-10311 GCA_034700645.1 Xenylla mediterranea
TCCAGCTCCAGCTCCTATTCCAGCACCTGTTCCAGCTCCAGCACCTATTCCAGCTCCAGCTCCTATTCCAGCACCACCGGCCTCTGGAGAAGAAGGTATTTAATATAGAACCCACATGTTAAAACAATAGAAATTACTATTTACCACCTCAAAAATGGTGATAAGCATCAGTTTAAAATTTACCACTCAAAAAAAAAATGGCGATAAATACCAATTTAAAATTTACCGCTTGGTTATAAATACCATTATGAATGAACGATAAATGAAAAAATCTTTATTTTATTGCTTCTATTCTATCTAGCCTATCAAACAAAAGCCCGAGATGAGCATAATACATATCGTGCAAAACATCATGCAGATCCATTAACCCAGGATAATACGGTAAGCTTTGCCAATTTGCAATTTTTTTGCAATTTTTCGAAATTGATTTCGAGTTGAATAATTTCATAATAATGAATATTTTTTTAGCTAAATGAATTAGCCTTAAAATGTGCCGAATACTATGCTCAACAACAAAAAATCGATCATACTTGCCCATATAAAGGTGGAGCTGGAGAAAATTTAATTGGTGGAACTGGAACATGGACTCCAGATCAATTTGCAACTCTGGGAACTGATTCATGGTACGATGAAGTAAATATTTATGATTACAATAATCCTGGATTCTCTATGACTACTGGACATTTTACTCAACTTGTATGGAAAGATAGTAAAACTTTTGGATTTGCATCTGTTACGATTAATGGTTATACTGCTGGAGTAGGGCTTTATAATCCTCCTGGAAATTATGCAGGACAATTTCCACAAAATGTATTAAAACCTTAAAATTAAATTAAAGCTTAAATAAGTATAACTATTTACAAAATTTTATGAAATTATGAAAATCCTAAGATTTTGATTTTTTACAATAACAAAATCTCTGTAACACAGTATCCTTTACACAACTAAAATCATTTGTCATTTTACTCATTCGGAGTATATCTGCCATTGGCTGGAATTCCGTTTGATTTGTTTTAGGATTAAATTTTAATTGTACATGAGCTTCAAATAGGAAGTGGCCAGGCTCAGTCTCAAATCCTACGATGTATGTCCCTTCTTTCAAATTCTTGGCTCCATTTCCATTTTCTCCAACAAATGCACCAGCAGTTACTTTGACTAGAGTTAAATTTGAACATTTTTCAGATTTTTCAGATAGCATTTTGTTAATTTGTTGGACAGTTGTTTGTGCAGCTTGATTTAAATTTGTATCATTAATTAGAACACTTTGTGGTATGGAACAGGCACAGTATTCACTTGGAATGCCAGCATCTTCGCATGTCCGATTCAATGGAATTGGTGTAAATAGTGATTTGCCAGGAATACGAGGAATTTTTGTACCATTTATATTTCCATGGGGCATTTGGACAGTTGGTGTATATTCATCTAGGACGTGGGACATTGTGCTGAAGAGGTCAAATGGAGATGTTAGGCGTCTGTGAGAAATAGTAAAGGATCAAAATCAGATATATCTGAGCAATTTTTGCAATTTGCTTGTAAATTGTGAGCAGTGTTCAGGTAGATCAAACCTCTTCTGGTTTAAACCGGCTGGATTTTTGAACTGGGTGGTTTAAACCGGACAAAACGTTTCAAAAAGCCAGTACCGCCATTTAATCCACATGAAAAATCGAGGTTTTATCCAGTTTTATACACGCAATTTTGAAATTTCCGCCTCAGTTTTTGCCACTTTTTTCCGTTAAATCCGGTTTAAACCAGGTTTAATCTACTGGCCTGGATAAAACCTAGAAAAGCGGATTTTACTGAACATTGATTGTGAGCTTACCTTGCATTTTCCTTAAGATTCTCATACCAAGATGGATGCTGGCTCCGAACACTTTTTGGCAAATATACCCAAAACACTGGCAATTTATCTTCACTCCAACCAATAAAAGTTTCTCTAATATCCCCAAATCTATATCCATGATCTCCAAGGAAAATCATGATAGTATTAGTATAATCATAATTCTTGAAAAATTGAGCATAAGTCTCATCTCCATGTGCAAGTCCAGTTAAACTATCGTGAGCCAATGAGGTTAGCCATGACATTAGGAAGATTGGAATCCCATTTTTTGATGCAAGAAAGTTTAGATCATTGATGTATTTGAGGAGGACTTCCCCGCTTAGTTTGGATCCAATACACCGTGGCTTGAATTAGAAAGTAAAACAAATTAAATGAATTGTCAATTGTTGTAACGCACGGTTCAGACTATAGTTCGGCAAGCCACCGGTGGCCATCCACCAGCAACCAGGCAACCGCTGGACACATTGCGTCCACCAGCAACCATCTGCAAGCCACCACAAAAATTTCCTTGCCACCATTCATGACAAAAGCTTCGTTGCAACCGGCTACCACCAAGCAGTAACCATCCACCATTAAAGTTATAGTTGGTGAACAAAAAATGTAACCGGTGGACAGCAACCAGCTACCAGGCAACCCAAGCTGCAGTCCACCATCCAGTTTTACTGGATTTTTTGGTAGGCCACCAAGAGTTGGAACCGGTGGCTGGGGGCTTGCCTAACTATAGTTCAGACCTAACTTACCTCATCTCTTCCCAATTCTTTGAGCTGAATCCCATATAAGAATGGCCGTAGGTAAAGGTCAACTGGCTCATGAACAAATCCAGTTTTTAAGTAATGAAATCCACCTATACTTGGATAGTCTTCTACTAAGCTCGTTATATAATTAGCACTTTGAAATCGTTTCCAAATATGAGGACATGAATCCTGGGCAGTATGTTGTTTAAATAAACAAAATTTGAATATTTCCTCCTCACTATAACCACTCAACATTGAGACAAAATTTGGAAATGTATTTTCACCCACTATAATATTTAGCAAAAAAAAAAAAGAAAATCAAACAAAATCTATCTAAACATGTAAAAGGCCCGACCCAAGGGTCCAATCGATTTCGCCCATCTTCGAACTTAATTTCTGTATTGATTGACCCCAAACGCATGCATACCAAGTTTTGAAGTCAATCGGTCAACGCGTTAGAGAGTTCGTGTCCACCTATAAACGGCCGTGATCGTCGTGACCAGTTGTCAGGTCAACTTGGGTCGGGCTAAAAATCTTTTTTCTACCTTTTGTATAACCAAAAAATTCAATAAATCCTTTATCCAACAAAACCTTCTTAGTTTTAGGCATATTTCGAATAAAATTAAGCCTTGAAGTTGAGTCTAGGCCAATTAATACAAAGTTTGGTGGTTTTTGGAGATGAGTTGGTAGACTATTATTATTATTCCAATACTTTGATCTGTCCTGGATTAATGAGCCTTTCATAGGAAGAGCATGGAATTCACGATAAAGAACATCTGGAGGTACTGGCCATTTTCCACGACAAATTATTCGAATGAATGGGTGCTGAGTTGGGGTTACGGGCTTATGGATTGGTATACAGAGGGTGGAGACCCTGTAGATAGAAAGAAAAAATCTATACTATATAAAAATTGAGCCCGTTCGTCGTCGTGTCGCTACAATTTGTTGATTTTGACGAAATATGAGTTTCCATAAGCGATAATATGGCCAAATGGCTATATTAGAATATCTGAATTGATGAAAAATTGAGAAATACGAAATCCAGGTGTGAGCCTGTACTAGACCCAGCCGAGCTTTGCCGTCGACCACTAACAAAAAGGCAAAACGAGCTTTGCCGGGCCTAGTACTATCAGCATATTATGGTCCTTGGAAAATTTCGAATAAAGATCAACTTGAACTTACGTAGTAATTCGATCCGCGTCATAATTATAATTATAAATCGACTGCTCAACTCGTGTAAAGTAAATATAACAACAATCCAGGTATCCAAATGCAATCCCATCGTTTTTCAGGGCTGTTTCATTGAAAACAATATCCTAGGTCAATATCAAACGAGATCATTGTTATTGTTTCAATTGTTAATCGTTAACTGAAGCCCTGTGCACTGTTTAATTTTAATAACTCACGCTCCCAATAGTATATGTCCACCCAAGCCGTTTTCCTGGAGTAGAGCAAACTAGGTTATTTTCCTCATCTTCCTTTGCCTTCTGGATAATTGGGAGGACACTTGGGTCAAATGGATCCAAATCAAGGATATGACACGTTGGAGTTTGAACGATGTAGCCACGGCTAAGGTATCGTTCAAAATTTGAAAAATCTGTGAGTGAAGAAAAGACAAGACACACAGCATCAGCAATTTTACAGTGAATGAATTGACATGACATGATAATTGAAATTAATTGAAGTCTTCACAGCGGACAGTTGACAATTGACATACACTTCTCACTTACGTACAATTTGTATCATTTTTATTGAGTTTGGTTTTAATGGGGTTGGGGATTTGAGGATGTTGGGCTTCGGATTGATTTTGATTTCCAAGTCCTTGGGGCTGAGGTTGCTCTTCTTGACCTTGTCCATGTCCTCCAACAATAACAATCCAATAGACCATGACCACCAACAGGCCCAAAAGTAATAATAACAATAATAACAGATACAAACGACAACTCCTAAAGTTCAGCCTGTTTCTTATTGTTCTTCTTAATGTTCTAATTAATCTAAATCTGTACATGATTTTCGATGACGATGGACTGGACACTGGATCCTAGATTGAGTATGAGTTGGTGCTGGACAGGGACAGTGGACACTGGGTTCTTTTAACACTGGAATAAATCTGTCAATTTGTCAACTGTCCTGTGTACCCTGCTACTTTATTTAAATTGTCATCACGTGCCTATGACTTTGACTATGACATCGCCACATGGGCATGGACGATGGACATGGTCACGCCCCCACGCCACGCTAACCTGAAAAGGTTCTAATGAACAAAAAACACAAAATTAATTTGGATTTGCAATTGCAATTATTTGCATGCAGAATTTAAGCTTTTAAAAGAAATCTACTGTCACCGAAAAGGCATTAAATAAAAATCTTAGTGTTTCTATAATATGCGAATTGCGAAATATTAATAATCATAATCATCCAAGGATAATTTAATTAACTCTGAGAAAGACTAAAGAGGATTAATTAAAAGTTAAGAAATTATTGGTAAAAATTTTGTTAATTGAAATTAATTAACTATGCATTTAAGCATATGAAAAATATGATGTTCTACTAGCTAACCTAACCAACCTAACTAAATTTCAATAGTTTCTCCAGCAACCTTGGTAGTAGTAGATCAGGAAAGTGTGATTGCTTGCGTCAAACAAAAAATATTTGGATCAAATTTTATATCAACATATGAGCATGAAAATGGAAGTTGTCGATTACAAAGTGGAACTGCCTGCGCTCCAAATGAACTTTTCCAAGGTATAAAACACCAGGATTATTTACAATTACAGATATGTGAATCTGGTTCCACATGTACAATTTTTCCAAGTAGGAAATGGAATGAAGCTTGTACAAAGGAAAATATGATGGAAGAAATAGTTAGAAAAATTTGGTTATAGTTATAGTTTGGAATGTGTAAGTGTTTGGGAAGTTAGTAAATGATTGATTGAATAGCTTACATTGACATATAAATTATGCATTGCTGTATACATTAGAAATGAAAATAAGATTTTCGTCGTTTAGAGTAAATAATTTAAGTTAATTTATTGTGGCGAAAATTAATAGGTTTTGCTTAATTTTAAGTTTCAAATATTTACATTTGCATTGTGTATTATTACTCTAAAAACTATTTACAACTACTCAACTAATTACTAAATTTTTTATATAACAATGACTAAATAGTATAGTGATTTTGATTATTAATTATAATTAAGTTCTAGATTTGGGATTTACTTTGACAATCCAACGTTTTCTTTTCCTTATTTTCAATCCCTGCAAGCTTTTCGTGCAACGGTCAATTTTCTTCATAATTTTTAAAATCCAAAATACAGCCTGAACTATGAGTCCAAGCAGAATTTTTCCATAAATTTTAAGTTTTCCACTCCGGTATAGTTCAAGTATAATTGAACATGGGATCAAAATTATAACAATAAAAAAAGCAAGATAAAATGGTAAAAGAATTTTAGAATTTAAACTAACAGGCTTCACATCCTTCTTATAAAATATTGGATTCAATTCTTGAGGTTTAGTTTCTGCTATTTTCTTTTGAATTGAGGTTGCATGTAAAATCGGAAGCCAATTTTCATGAATATTTTCGAACCTTGCTAGTATGCCTGATGATATTAAGTGATTGATAAAAGAGTCAATGTTTAATCTTCTGTTCCCTTCACTGAACCCCATATCTTCCCGATGAGTAACGTGCATATGCGTGTCAAAGCATTTAATATCTGGAAATAACATATGTAATATAGAAATTCTTTGGGTTATTTGATGCTGGATCGTTAACTGAAAAGAAATTACAGCTAATGTTTTGTTCCTAACTACGGATGAAATACATTCTTGAAAACAAATTATGGCTTTATTAACGGCATTTGTACTGGTCTCGTTATCTCCACCAACTGCGGATTTTAATAGACCTATTTCAAGTTGTTTAGTTCTATTAGAAGGCTTTGTTGCGTGATAATAGGCGTATGAGCGTCCTGAGTCAATTAATTCTTTGATTGTGGCATAGGATTTGTGTTCGATAGGAGCAGTTGTGGTGGATGTGATAAGTGTTTCGTAAAAAGTTACTAGCAGAAATGACATAAGAGAAAAAATACAAAGAGTCTTGTTTAGTTTCCAGTTTTGTCGTAGAAATATTGACAAACAACAAAATAATGCTTCCTCAACTGATTTCCTCAAGTTTTGAAAATAAAATACAATTAGAATCCCAAACCCAAAAGCTAAGATTAAAATCCATATAGTCGTTGGGAATGGTACGAGTAAAACTCCAAGGTAAATTGATTGGTAATGGAGATTCTTGTATGTTTCGCAATAGAATATCGTACTTTTGATTTCAACGTTTAGTCCGAAAGGTACAATTTCCTCATATAATGAGCTGTAATCCCCATCGTAAACCGGAAATTTGAAGTTGTGAATACTTAACTCGGTTTTACTGAAAACATCTTGGTTATAGCCATAGGATCCAAGCTGAAAATCAATTAGAGTGTAACTTAAATTATATTGCAAGAGAATATGATGAATCAAAAACTTTTTAGCAGTGCAACTCATGGAAAAAATTAAATAATCCTGATAAGATGAAATGGGACGGTTATAACAAATTCCTTGACTTTCCAACAGTTGTCTATATCTTGGTCCATCTCTATCAACTGTATAAAATGTTAAGAAAATATTTCTGCCATTCGTATTTGATGACAATGTTTTCCATTTGTTTTCAATCTCAAACAAATTTTTCCAAAGTTGGGGTACACTTTTAAATTTTAAACCAAATGGAGTGAGGATGTGAATTCGAAAGTCAATAACTTCGAGTCCAGAACCAATTATAACTTCATATAATCTTCCTACGAATGAACTAATAAAATTTGACAAGAAGAGAAAACCCCGTGCGTCCGTATTGATTGGGGCATTTGTTTTCCAAGAAGAATTAATTGTAGAGATCCAGAACATATTCGGAGTTTGGCTCTGTCGTGTTTTGAAATTCAAAGTAAATAAATATGCTTTGTAACTTTCGATTAAAAATTCAGAAAAATCGACTTGAATAAAATAATTGATTGATGTTCCAGATTTGCAATAAGAATAAAACATTTTCCTTTTAGGCATTAAACCATTATGCAAATGGGATGAACTTAAAACTGGTTGATATGCACGAGTGGAGTTTTTTAATGATTCAAGTAGGAAATTGTTATTGTCTGGAATCTTGGAGGAATTGGCTGGATGTTGTTTAAATGTAAAATGGTTAATAACAATTAATTGTTCATAACTTTCTTTGCTCAGACTTTGCGTAAGTTCAAAGTAATTAACCAATGTGATGAAAATACAGATAATTTGTAAGACTTCCATTGTGTAAACTGACTGTATGGTGAGAAGAAATGATTTGAATTTTTTTTTATATTAAAGTTTTGATCAGAATTCACTATTAGGGGTTAATTTGTGGTTGTCGAATTCTTGCAGCGTCCGCTCACGGCTCAATCCGTCGGTCGTATATCGTGCGGTTCAATTTTTGCAGTCTATTTTGAAGGAAATTATAATAGTTTTAATCCGCCTTTTTAGTTTATGAATATATTATTAAATGAATTTATTAAGTAGTGCACGTGGATTAAGACTGAATAGTATTTTTTTGCCATGAACATAATAGTTCATTTTGTGCTTGTGTAATTTACTTAATCGCAAATACTCTGAGACATTCTTCAAACCTTCCCACAAGAAGAATATTGTTTCTAAAAAATATCTAAATATTTAATTAATATGTTCTGAAGCCAACTTTAGCGCAATATATAAGTAATATGTCTTGAATAATTTACTTTCGTCCATAAGTAATTATGAAACTGGACACAATCTAACATGCAAGCTTGATTGCAAATTATATATGAAAGTTCTAATATTAAATTTTATTTAGCTCAACTCAACTTCTTTGTAAGTCTCAAACCTAAAGCATTGTTCAACAGAAGGACGATGTTTTTTTTCTTAACTTATAACAGCTTATTTTGATTTTAATTTTTGCCACTTTCGGTTCGGTTGGTCATGACACAAAACTTTGTAAATTAGATTTTTCATATATTTTTGTTCTATTTTGCTGATTTTACTGAAATGTTCCCAATCCGAAATTCAGAATTTAGTTTCGTGATCAACCACGGTTATTAAAGTGTATTAGTTCTACACGTGGAAGAGGTGTTTCCTATCCTTATGCTTGAGAAATGACAAAATGTCATATGAATAATTAATTATAGAAATTAAATTATTCAGACAAATGTCTTAAATACATAAGAATTCCGATCACATTAGACATTAGCATTTTAAAGCAACGAAAACCAATACTTTACTTTTGCCTAGCTCTTCATCTTTTGTTTTCTTTATTCCTCAAAATGCTCGAAATTGATAATACAGGAAACATTTACCAAACCTGGTTCAATTTCAATTCGGAATCATATTCGCGACCACGTATTTACACTTAATCAGCAAAATTGAACTAAAATTATTAAAGCGTATTAGTCTTACACGTGGAAGAAAGGTGTTCCATATCCTTGGAAAATGTCGTGAATAATTAATTATAGAAGTTAATTTATTACTATGTGGCAAATTCTGAAGTCTCAAATACAGTGGGATTCATATTGCATTGCCCAATACTCTAAAAAAATGGACTCTAACAAGCACGATACGAATAATTTTAAACTACGTACAAGAACTTTTATACTCTTCGGCCTAACACCGTTATGGTATAGTGGTGCTTGTTCAAATTCGTTGTGTCTCATGTATTCGATTGTTATTCATGAAATTAAGCTAAACTTATATGCTAAACTAGATTTTAAAAGCCTACTAGCTCACTTGTCATACACCTGCCATTGATAAACAACAACTAAATTAAAATTACTGAATAAATCAGCTAATCTGAAGCAATAAAAATTTCCAAACGACGTTAAGATTAAAACTCAGAGTAGAAGTTCCTTCTTCTTGATATAATTCATTAAACTACGAGTATATATTTGCTCAAGGGATGGATTGCTCTAATTTTAATCTTATTCTAGCAGTAGAGTAAGAGTATAATTAAATGTATATGAAAAGAATGTATACAAGGATTCTTTGTTCAGAACAAATAAATTCCCAGCCTCAACACAAAATTTCCTACTGTGAATAGATCTACTAACACATTGTAAATATTTGGATGCATGTAATTTATAGATTCTTTTACACTCATAAGAACGATCAGTTAATGATTGAGATTTCCTAAACCAAACTACATTAAATGAAATTACAATAGCTAATGCAATAATTACAACAAGCTGATAAACCAAGTCAGCAGTTTCGCTATGAATCGTTTGCTTAAACATGATTACTTGTAAAATCAATGTTATGAGTAATGAAGCTTGAATTAAATTTTTGAAATAAATGTTGTGCAGTTTGTTGAGTAGGCGTAAAGCTCTTTCCAAATGAAGAACAGAAAATGGTTTTGTTGAATGCCTGGAAATAGGTGAAAGTCAAAATTAAAAACCTATTCATACATGCAAAAGGGCCCAACCCAAGGCTCAATAACACAATTTTTCAATTTAAATTTTGTTGAAAATTATGGAAAGGGGGGACTCTGATATCATACAAATTTTGTCAAGTCAACTTGGGTCGGGCTAAAAACCATCATATGTATGTTGCATGCAAATAGTAAATTTTCAGTAAATTTTTAGCACATACCCAATTATATTCATCCAACTTTCCATCATATAATTGTGAGTTAGAGCTGCAAGAGTTAACAAAACAACAGCAGAA
>JAQGCY010001534.1:0-10286 GCA_034700645.1 Xenylla mediterranea
TATTGACCCCAAACGCATGCATACCAAATTTGAAGTCAATCGGTCCACGCGTTCGAAAGTTATCGCTCGGATATATATATATATATATATATACACGGCCGTGATCATCACAATAGCCCATGACCCCTTAAAATACTTTAGAATTCCTCCAATTCCACCTTCTAAATTATTTTAGCACTTTTAGCCATATCTCTAAACAAACTACTTTGATCATTGAGCAGAATACTTGGAGAATCGAACTCTTTAATTTTTCCATTTTCAAGGACCATTATTCTGAAAACAACACGTTCATAATTATGGCATGGCATTTGCATGTATAGCACAGCATTCCAATTAACAACTTACCTATTACACTCCATAATTGTGTTCAAACGATGAGCAATTGTAATTACTGTAGCTCCAATAAATTCCTTTCTTATTGTTACTTGAATTAAATTATCCGTTTCAAGATCTACTGATGCAGTTGCTTCATCTAAAATTAAGATTTTTGTTCCGCGTAGTAATGCTCTAGCTAAACATATTAATTGTCTTTGTCCCACGCTGCAATAGGTAAAAAAAATGATACAGATATATAAAGTTAATTAATTGATTTTGAATAAAAGTGTGTAAGTTCATATTCACCTGAAATTTTTCCCTTCTTCTTCTACTTTATACTGTAAATTTCCATCAAGCGTTACAACATGAGCTTTCAAATGAGCTAGCTCTAAACATCTCCAAACTTGTTCATCAGTATACTCTTCAAATGGATCTAAATTAATTCGCAGTGTTCCAGAAAATAGAACTGGATCCTAAAATTTCATATTTATTAAGCTGCAATTTAGGATTTTTAAAGCATATCAGCATATTCAACATACTTGTGGAATAATTGTAATACTTTTCCTCAACTCATGTAAACCAATTGTTGAAATATCAACTCCGTCAATATAAATACTACCGCTCACTGGTTCAATTATTCTGAATAATGCTAGTGTTAAAGATGATTTTCCTGAAAATTATTATGGTTAAATCATTGTTTAGTTGATACAAAGTTCAAAGAAAATCAACAAGTCCCACCTGCACCGGTCCTCCCTACAACTCCAACCTATAACAAATCGCACATTTGTACAAGCGACGTCCAAATTAAATTCACATGCATATTTATCATTACCTTTTCTCCAGGGAAAATACTACAATTAATCCCTTTTAAAACTAAGTCCAAACCATCTCTATATCTCGTACAATAATTAACAAATTTTATTTCACCCTTGTTAGGCCAATTAACTGGGATTTTTGTATTTTCAGGGTTTGAATTCCATGAAGCTTCCTATTTGACAATACAAACCAAGCATAGAATGAAAATATTAAAATGTACAAAATTAACCTTGAACTTTACAAATTCTTACTTGTGGTACTTGAGTAGTTAATTCACTAATCCTTTCAACTGAAATTAAATTAGTTTCCATGTCTGACATATGCTTTGAGAGTAGGTTCAATAGTAATGTAACGTTAAGTGCATATGTAATTGCTAATCCAGCAGATCCTGGATCCAATGTGTCTCTGGATAAAAGACTAAATATACAAGTTGAGAGTATTATCAAGGCTCCAATGGATTCTAAACGCACTGACATCCATCTAAAACAATTATTCACGAAATTGTAACATGAACATGATACAGCTTTAGAATATAATTTCTTACAGAGTTGACATAATATAAGGAAAATATGCTCTTAAGTTTAGGTCTATAAACTTTTCTGATGCTGAAATAAACATTTCTTCAACTCCAAATGCTCGAATTGTAGATGTTCCAGAAATTGTTTCACTGAAAGTTAAGTATGTTAAGAGATATATTATTCAGTGGTACTAAAAGTTTTACCCAAAGTGTGCAAATATTGGAGATCTCGAAATTGAATCCATACGCTTGAGCTGTCTGCTAGTTGTAACATAAAATCTCTGTAAATTCAAAGAATTCTAATTATATATCAACAATCAACAGTAAAAAAAATTCATAGCTTCGCTTTCGCTTACCTGAATTAAAAAATATAAAATTGCAATAGGTACAATAAATCCAATAAAAATCGGCGTTGTATATGAAATCACTACAAATGAACCTATAACACTCCAAAATAAATTTGCCCCAGCTCGAAAAGTAATTGGCATTATTGTATCAATAACATCCAATTCTCTAGAAAATTTATTAATTAAGCGTCCCAAAAGTGTTGTATCAAAATATGACATTGGGGCTCGTAAAACTCGTTCTAATGCTTTGGAATGAAGATTCTTTGCTCCAGCCATTGAAAATACTGCAACACACATAGCTCCAATAATTACTGTAAATGTATGTCCTGTTATTAGTCCACCAAGTCCAATTACATAATAATTTGTTGTGGCAGAATTAGCAGTAGTATTTTCAGATTCTTCTTTTGTTACTTGAGATGACCAATTTGATAGCCAAATATTACTGTAGGTTTGTAAAACTGTTGAAAATGAAAGGTTTAGATGATTTTCAGATTGTAAAGAAAACAAATTGGCAAATTTTTATACCATTTGATAAAAGGATAACAATCATCCCAAAAAGTGATAATTTTACACCTGATAATTTGAAAAAGCTTAATATTACTTTAAGCTTTGTTGTACCAAGTGCAGCTACTTCGTCTTCCACTAGTTTTGAAGGTTTTGCTTCGTCTTCCAGCTTCGGTTTCTGTATAAATTATTTTAGGGGCTCAATGAGTACCAGTATTAACTTTATATCGTTTTTGTATCCAATACATACATTTACTTTCTTATTTTCTTGTACTTCTACTGGAACAATTTCCACAATTTCTCTCGTTTCATCAATTTCACTTGGATTGTTGTTGTATTGAACAAGAAATTCCGATATTTCGTCCTAGAATAATGGCAAATATGTAAATCTACTTATACCAAAAACTGAATTAAAAGAAGACACTTTACGTACATAATTGTTAAGAATATCCTGATAAGTTCCAGAATGTGTTATTCTTCCATCTTTCATAACAATAATTCTATCAGCAAAAGGCAAATAATTTAGTCCATGAGTAACAAATATTCTTGTTGTACTGGACAATAATCCTTTGGGACCAATCAATGATTCAAAAATATGCTTTCCAACATGAGGATCAACTGCTGAAAGTGGATCATCCAGTAAATATACACAAGAATTTTTGTATCCGGCTCTAGCTATATGACAAAAACAAAAGTATTTAAATCTTTCTGGTTCATACAAGAAGCGGAAATAATTTAGAATTTACCTAAAGCAATTCTTTGCTTTTGTCCACCGCTTAGATTAATTCCCTATAATACAATTTGTAAAATGTTGTAAATTAACTGAGTTACTACGAAATAGATAATGATAAAAGCCAACCTTTTCTCCAATTTCCGTCAAGTCGCCGTCCGGTAATATCGCCAAATCCAAAGTTAAAGCACATGCTTCCAATATTTGATTATAACGAAAATGATTAAATTCATCCCCAAATAATATATTATCACGAACTGTTGCATTCTGGATCCATGCACCTTAAAGATTCCAAACCAAATATCAACCAACATTACATCCAAAGGGAAAATGCTAATCTTTAGAGTTCAGGACTTACTTTGTGCAACGTAGGCCAATTTTCCCTAGAAGCAATATTGATATTACAAAAACAGTGATCATACTTTGAAATTTTATGAATAAGATTGTATACCTTTGTATTAACAATTCCTTCCTCTTTCCATAGATCACCAATTATCGCAGATAATAATGAAGATTTTCCGCTACCAATAGGGCCAATTACAGCTACTAATTCTCCGGGTTTAATTCTGAGATTAATATTGTTCAACGTCACTAAAGAAGTAGTCCAAGCAAATCGTCCATTTTCTATTACAATTTGATCATCTGAAAATATTATGAGTCGAAATCTGCATAAGAAATAAAACAGTTAACAAAACATGGCTTTTAGCTTACTATAATGGCTTTCATGAGTAATTGCATTATTGTCAATTTCTTCCATGTTCAAATATTTAGTTAATCGTTCAATACTAACTTGTGTTTGAATGGCCACTGCTAAAGCTACTGGTAAACTGGTAAAGAAAACAATCAGGTTTTATGCCATCTACATGTAATCAATTCATCACCACTCACAAAATCATAGGCATCCGAATAATATTGAATAAAGACATGGACACAAATGTTTTTTCAGCATTTAGTAAATTCGAAGAATCCGAAAGAGCATAAGTTGCAAAAGTTGCAAAAATAACCTGTAAACGTAAAGAAACAGAAAGGTTAACATGGAAAATATTTTTGCTTTCTAGAACTCTTTGGAACAAACGCTTACAATTAATGGACTCGAACGAAATATGCAGAAACTCGCTGCCCAAATAAATGTTGAGAGTCTAATATATTTCAACTCATGATTACGGATTTTCTCAAGTTGTTGTTGAAATGATAATTCCCATCCATACAACTATGATTAAAAATATATTATTGAATATTTTGTGTAGAAATATACCAAGTTTTAGCTAACCTTTAATACTTTAATCCCAGACATAACTTCATGCATAAGTTTAATTCTTCCATCCTTAAATTTCATTGCTTTCATTTGATATTTTCGAGATAATTTTCCAAGTATTGTATTTGTAGGGATAACTAGGAGTAAAATTGCTAATCCAGAAAATATTGAAGGTCCAAGCGTATCGTATAGGAAGTATATTGCAAATCCGATTTGGATTGGTGCTGCTATAGCTTGAGTTAAGAACGGAAGTAATTCTACAAATTTTTGACTATCAACTGACATTAAATTTACAATTTCTCCGACAGTTGTATCTAGAACAAATATCCATATTCATGTATGATTCAATCTTATCAAAAAATATGAACATTAGGCTTTTATACCTCTTTTCGATGCATTTGAAATATAAAGAGCTTTTCTAAATACTGCATTTGATAGTGCTGTACGAATTCTCATTGCAGTTAATTGAGTATACTTTGCTGAACTATTATTTAAAATTGATTGTAATATTGCACAAACAAATAGGCCAATAGCATAAATATATCCTCTCCATAATGGGTCATCATTTTCCGATTTGTTAACATGGTTGACTAGAAGCCTGTTAGAAATAAAGATAAAAAATTTTAAAGTGTGGTTTAGTAATACATGTCTAGTTTCGTGTCTTGGGAACTTCGCTTCTGTAAAATTTCCTTACTTTACTAATTGTGGTTGAGCAAATACAATTAACAGATCTGAGCTTAATTTTAGAAAAATACTATAAGCATAAAGAAGTCCATAGGATTTGATGAGTGGGATAATAATTCCTGGCTTGGATTTCGGAATTTGATTTTTATCCTTGGTTTTGATTCTGAAAGGTAGAATTGCCTAAATAATACTTCTGAAGTATCATTCCATTTCCGGATAAACAAACTAAACTTACTTGCATTTGGACCAATATTTAGAAAAATGTTGAGTTTGAACATAAGAAGAATCTTTGGAATGTAGCTTCCAAAGATCATTAATTGTAATTGTTCGACGGAATCCAGTCCAGGCTAAGTTATCATACCAAATGAAAAATAGTTTGGAAAAAAATGTTGATCTTTCCTCAGGCGTGGTTTCAGTTCTCTGTAAAGGAATTTATCGATTCATGCTAATTTAAGTTTAACGACCAGTAGCAGGAAAAACTGAGAAATTAAAATGTAAGTACCTGAGAAGCTTTAGTTTCTTGATTTCCATCATAAATAAATTCTAATAGAAATCTAATGCAAATTAGAGGAAATACTATAAGTCTGAGTAAATAATTTGTGCTATCTTCTCCCTAATATGAAAAAAATTCAGGTTTTACTTATGCATACAGACCATAAAAATGCTCAAACTGATTTACCTGGCTCTCCGAAATTTTATTGATTGCTGTTCGAAATAATATGGTTTGAGTGCAAACATTTAACAACCAGAATATGAACTGTGTCCCTGAGGAATAAATACTTTGTATTTTGTATAGCCACAGGGAGAAAATTGTTTCCAGTATCTATAATCCAATGTTGGAAAATAATTTGCAATTATCAACTGCAAGGAGAATTGATCAAAATTTTGCATTTGATTCGTCTTACAAATCCAATTAAAAGAACACCGGGTGAAATATAATCAACCAAAGGAACATTATCACTTTCCTCTTCTTGATTAATCACCAACAGTAAAAGTTTCGCACCATAAACAAATACGATTCCTAAACTTAAAATACTTTTAGTATATCGTATGAATGAGATTCTTTTTCTTGATGGTGAAGATAACGATAAGCTAAATATCTCTGATTCTGACCCTGAATCAGGATCATAACTATTACGATAACGATGTTTCTGATTAAAAATTGTTTTCAAAACACTAGCACTACCAAATATAAGAAAATACAAAATAGGAAGAAGACTTAGAACTGTTTTCTCGAAGCATAGAGTAAAATATGGGTTTGAAGTGTTCCATGTTAGGTCGGAGTCCTTTGAATTAAGAAAGAGCATTGTAATTATTAAAATGGTTCCAAATTTATTAATTGAATTATAACATACGTTTACGTACCCAAAATTTTGTTCCACAAAACTCTCCCATTTCACTTAACTAACAAGTAAACACAACATCGAATTGAATTCTTAGTGTTTTAAAGAGATCGATGAATCAAATTACGATAACTTAACTTCATCTACAGCTTATTTCATTAAACTTATCAATTTATTTTAAGCATGGCATTTAATTGATTGTGCTACAGAAATACTGAGCACAGAGACAATAATAAAATTAACTAACGCAAAGAGAACGAGGAATGACGTTATGCTCTGGACATCTGACAAACGATTAATTCCTGAAGTGGTCTCCATGCTTGAATTGAAAGGAATTTAATTTATCGAAGATAAACAATGCATCATATCATGTATACAACTTGTGTTCATTCATATCAAATCATTGTCTTTGTTATTGTGATTGTGCTGCATACTGTATTGCTTTTGCTTTTCATTTTAATGCTCTGTGAGTTAATCGTTTGATTGATTAGAAAAAAACGAGTACAATGCCAGAATGATAAATTAAATCAAACGATCATCGCTTTAGAGTATATGTATTTGTTTTATGTATTTTATTTCATTTTATTTCATTTTACAAGAATTTGGTCGACATAAATCAATCAATAAAAATTATGCTTAACTACATCAAGCTCTAGTTTAATAAGGATAAGATTAAGATATATTAAATGTACACTACTAATAAGATATGATATCTGTAGACACAAGAGTCACAGTCAACAATATTAATATTGTAATCATACATTAGACTAAACTAAATATTTCCAATCATCGTTACAGACAAATTTAATTTTCCATTTACCATTTGTAAAATTTACAATCAAGTCATTTTCTCGTGACTTTCCAGATAGAATTTAAGAATATCAACAATAGTTTTATGGCTTAAAGTTAAATAATTTATCAGGGTGCATTTTACATCCAGAAATACTACTCAAACAAGTCAAACTCAAGCTACACTAGTAATATAAATAAATTATTCAAAACATTAAGATTCTAGACCCTGTTTAATTTTACTTTACATTAGATAGTAATTTTATTAGTCTTAAGTTTAGTCATAGTATCTGGAGCAATGATTTCTAATATTTCCTTGGCTGGCCCACCATATAAAACTTCCACATCTTTCTTTAAAATTTTAGCCCATTCAATTGCCTTAAGCCTTTGACCACTCTTAAGATAAGCTGAAATAATATTTGAGCTATAAATAGCTTGGAATTTTATAAATTCACTTTCTTTAACCAAATCATAAAGTTTCATTAAAATTTCAATACTTTTATCATAGTCTCCACGTCGAAAGAGTCTTCGAGCAATTAATTTGTATGGTTCAAGAATATAAGGATTCAGTTTTGTATTTGGCGTTAAGTTCTCCAACTCTTTAACAATTTCTTCATGCTTTTCTGTATTGGTTGATAAGGCTTCTCCTGGTGCAGAACTAAGATTATCAAATTCTTTAAGCAATTCTTCCCTTTTATTTTTAATTTCTTCAGGTTCATTTCGTTCTATTTCACAAAAACTACAAGTACACTTAAATTTATATCTGGCTAAACTTTTTTCTTTATGTTCAGAATCCAAATTTTCTTCAATTCTATAATAAGACATGACCAATTCATCTCCTGGACCAATATCTTTAATTGCACGAATTATAATTGTATCTCCAGCCATTAACCAACTACAATTTCCATCCATACATGAATGATTAATAAATGATGGAAGGATCCATATTCCAGCCATAAGTTCTTTTAACGTATAATTAATTCGTCCATCAGCCATCAACATATTGTAGTCTACAATATTTTCAATTCTTTCAATATCAATTTCACCATTGGAATCCCAATAACCATAATCTGGTCCTGCATACAATTTGTAAAGTTCTGGAATAAGTTTGGATTGTTTTTGGAGAAGCTCAACAATTGTATCAATTAAGTTTTGTCTTGCTATTGATGCATCTACTTCAAATGGTTTGTCACAGTATTTAAATTGCGGAGTTGGTTCACCGCTCATAACTCCTTCTGCTTGAGGCTGAGCTAGCATTTCCGCTGGAGTTACTGGAATTTTTGGTCGTCCTTGTCTTCGTATAATAAAAGTAAATGCTTTTTGTACCATAACCAAATCTCCATTCTGAAGTTGAACTTTACTAAATAATCCACGTCCTTTTCCTTTTACTAATTTAACTTCAGTTGGCACAGAATAATTTGCAATATCATGACTCAATACTTCAGGATTCATAAATTGTAAAAAATTGTAATTTCCTTTAACTTGTTCTTTCAACTCTTTTAATAAATCATGAAATTTTTTCCCTAATAACTGTGTTCCATACTCAAATGTAACTCGTGAATTATTTAAGATTTGTATTTTATCTTCTGTTAAATATTCATCAGCTTCATCATAACGTTTAAGATTAAGGAGTGATTTCATTTTACGATAAATTGCTTTGCTATGTATTGGTTCAATTTTCAATGCTAATTCAGCATCATTTAATGCTTCTTCAAACATTTCAAGATTTAAATAACATGCTGAACGATTGGATAAGAGTACTAAATCATTTGGATTTTCTTCAAGTCCAGAACTATAGAGTGAAATAGCTTCAGTAAACTTTTTTTCTTTAAATGCAGCGTTTCCCTTATCTTTCCATGAGGTTAAAGTTGTAGATTCGGACGAAGTGGTATCTTCTGAAGGCACAGTTTCGTCAATATTTGGTAAAATAGGAGCCTCTGTTGATGAATCTTGGTCCACAGTTTTCTCAGGCATTTTGCAAAACTTTCACAAGAAGAAAATACGACTTTAAACTTTACAAATTAAATCCTTACTCTGTCTTTCACCTCCAGTATTATTACTTGACGAAATATAACTGAAATGATTTTCTTAAATTCATTCAGTTAATCCCTGGTCTAAGTCTGGAAATCTTGCTGCATGCACTGACTGGAACTATAAAATAAACCGGTTACAACTTACTTTACTTTACTTTCCTTATACAATACAGTAAAACTGTAAGAAGCAAACAATATAAAAAAATTCTTATCACCTCAAGGGGGAAATTAGTATGCTTTGGGTGCTGTAGGTAGTAGAATCGAAAGAATGTTCCAGAATGAAAATGATATGAAACTGATATGAACCTTGTGGTTAATTCCGTATTGTCTTTCTGAACTGAGCTCTTGATTGCCTAACTATTGCATAACAACAAAAAATGCATGCAATTCAGTTCAGCGTTCAGCTATTGTTAATCGTATCCAAGTATATGTATGCATGCATGCATTGTGATTGTAAATTGTAGCGTGGTATGAAGAATGGAGAATATAAGTATTAACCCTGATTTTTTATGAAATTCAATTCAATTCAACAATGCTTCAGTACAAACTCCAACAAACGAAAATTACATAAATTACTAAAATACTGTAATAAAATTTTCCGATAAGACTCGCACTCGAATCCAGACTCATAAATTTGTCTGTAATCGTAATATAACATCACAGTTAATACTTTTTCTTTATTATATTATTCTCTATTTTCATTTTTCAGCTTCATTATAAATTCCAACTCTAAAGTACCTACTTAATTTGCCTATAAAATTAATTCTATTGTTATACTGTATTGTATTGCATTAAGAGATAAATGTTATGTGCGTTTGATTTGGTCTATTTGTATTTGTAAGTATAAGATTTTACAATCACAATTTCTAATTCCAAGGAGCATTATATTTCCGAAACCATTCAGCATTTGAATCATATTCAGAGTTCTCTTCATGATTTCCACGTTGTTGTTG
>JAQGCY010001535.1:0-10274 GCA_034700645.1 Xenylla mediterranea
CACATATTGAGCGTATCAAAATACGGTTTCTTTATTATTAATAAGTTATTAATACTCATTCATTTATCAGATATATCATATCACAGTTAGGAGTTTCTATCGATTTTTGTACAATGCGTATGGTTTAAAATTAAAATTTTGGTTTTGCTCAAATTTAGAGTTGAGGTCCATAATTCATCTTCATAGTAATCAATGGTCATACTTTTCGAAAAATGAGTGAAATTCAGGTTTCTTCGCTATGATTTCCGCCGGTCCAAAATCCTTCAACTGTAAAAGTAACATTATGGGATCGTCAAAATACCTTTTTTCTTTTACACTGGTATATTACTTACTTTTCCATTGTCAAGAATTAATAATTTATCACAGAGCCTATAGTTAATTCGATGAGCCACAATGAACACAGTTGATGACTTAAATTCTTCAACAATTAAGCGATCGATAATTGATGAGGTTTCTCCATCCGTTGACGACGTTGCTTCATCCACAAAAACAACCTGTAAATCAAAAGCAAAGTATTATTATTCTTATAAGGAATTATGGAGATGCACTGCGAAAACTTACAAGTGATTTCCGTAAAAGTGCCCGAGAAATAGAAAGCAATTGGTACTGTCCTTGACTAAGTGGTATTTCGGCATACAGGCTATCAATGACACATTTAAGTCCAGTTTTATTAAGTACTTCCCAAAGGTCACTGTCTAAATAACTTCCATCTGGATCCAAATTGAATCGTATGGTTCCTTGAAATGTCGCAGGTTCCTGAGGAATGACGCAAAGGGCAGTACGTAATTTTGAAAGAGGTAAAGATGATATATTGACAGAATCTATTGTGATGGTTCCGTTTTTCAATTCTAGTAATCTGTAAAATTGAAAACCTTATACAGTCATTTACTTTACTTTATAACTGCAAAAAGATTATACCTGAACAATGCACTGCCAATGCTGCTCTTTCCAGATCCAGTTCTACCGATGATTCCTGTTTCAAAGAAAAATAGTCAGTACAAGAATTGATTTACAAAGTTCTGCTCTTACCAACTGTTTCACCAGCCAAGGCTTCAAACGATAAATCCTTAAGTACACTCTCATGCTCCGCAGAATAATTAAGATACACAGAATCGAATTTAACATGCCCCATCATTGGCCAATTCGGATGAAGATCATTTAAGCTTGTTATAGCTAGAGGTTTTTTCATACTGGCTTTAGGGTTAAATATTTCTGGTTCTTCAAGTTCACATTTTTGGAAGAATTCTGCTATCCTTTCCACTGACACGAATCGAGTCTGAGTTTCAGTTGCAAGCCGGACTGTATATTGAAATATTCCAGAAAGTTGTGCAGCATATGCTAGAGCTAAGCCAGCGGCTGATGCTGATACATTTCCATGGAATAATAAAATGAGTATGGCTGTTATTCCGGTTACTGAAACTAAATGTAAAAGGAAAACAATTCAGTTAGCAACTCAATGAAAGTTGACTTCTGAACTACGTACCAGCTAATATATCCAAACGAATAGCCAACCATCGCATGGCCGAATTAAAACTAAAAAGTAGTCCATGGTATGAGTCTGAGATTTCATTGAATCTGAACCAAAATAAAGAAAATTAAAAAAATTAGCCACAATTTTGCTTGATTGAAATTTACTCATTCATCAATTGGTCTTCTTTATGAAATGCTCGAATTGTAGAAAGCCCGGAAATCGTTTCATTAACTTTGTTAAGAATTGGTGTACGAGCATCAAGTTCCAGTCTTTTTAGATCCCGAATACCATCACTGGAATAAACAGAACATTTGATATTACGTATCTCGCAATACTTATGTGCTAGGTTTACATACTTGAAAATACGTCGAACATATACAAATACTAGTAATAGAAATATTAGTGGAAGTAAAAATATTGGAAAAACTACTAGTACGAGTATAAAAACTGACAAAATAATGAAGAGATTTTGTATTAGGAATTCCAAACTGTTTGGGAGAGACAAATCAACTACAGAAAGAAAGAATATGACAATGTTAAAAATTTCTATCAAAAATTGGATGCTACTTCACTTACTCATTTCCATATCTTTAGTAAATATATTTACGATATGAGCAGTACCAAGGCGTTCAGATCTTTTCAGTCGATTCCGAAGGAAATAAGTGACGAGACGTTTGTGAATTCCAATGGATGCACGAACTGTTGTCTGCAAATAAATTTAATCTTCGAACTAATTTACTTACGATTTTGGTAAAGTTTAACTTACCAATACAAATAACGCAGTTCTGAACAAACTCGTCACAAGAATCACGGCAATTATACAACCATATACATTTCGATTAAAGGCAAAATTTGGACTGTCTTTACTGATAACTTCCGATGTAGTTGTGACAGTGATATTGGAGTCTTCTGCCTGCAACGATACTGAGCTACTTCGAAACCATTGCTTAAGCCACCATGAGCTAAATGTAGTTGAACCAATGCTCAAGGCAAATCCGAATAGGACGAGGAATGCAAGGCCTAATCCACCAGCACATTCTATGTAGAGCCTATAAACGCTCCATGGCAAATCACCTCCATTACTCATCTTATCTATAAGTAAGTATGCATTAACACCGATATTTTCTGTAAACCAATGCCAAACTTACGATCACTACATTTGATTTCGAAAACTGTTTCATCAGCATCAATGGAATTTACGCTAAGAAGACTGGGGTCTTCCATTCTAATGAAAAATTCACAAATTAATTTGATGTGTTGATACAAAAAATTTTAAGCAGCTTACGGGATTTTATTGGTCGGTTTTGGAGTTGACCCAGGAGAACTTTTGACGAGAGTAGAATAAACGGAATTTGTATCCTTTAACAGATCCCTGTGAATCAAAAGAACATAAGTTAACACTTAGTAGATAGTATAGTAAATAGTACAGTAAATACAAAGCTAAGCTCCTCCAACTTACTCATGTTTCCCTTGTTCAACAATTAATCCCTCCGAAAATACTAATATTGAATCGCAATTTTTCAGAAACTTAATTTGGTGTGATACAAGTATGGTTGTCTTTGATTTATCTGGAACTAATTGATCAACGATAATGTTTTTGTAGATGGTTTTAGCTACTAATTGATCCAACGACGCAAAAGGATCATCAAATATCAATATATCGGAATCCTCTGAATGGTACATTGCACGAGCTAATCCAATTCTAGCTCTTTGTCCACCACTTAAGTTTGAACCATTTTCCGTAATTTGAGTCATGTCACCAGCAGCTAAATTTCCAAAATCATTTACAAGGCAGGATGCATTGATTGTTGAGTAGTATCTTAAATCACATGGAATAATCTTAGTCAATCATATGAATCATCCTTTTGGTTTGCAAGTTTCTTACCGGACTGGTTTAAACTCACTACCGAATACAATATTGTCACGAATGGTTGAATTAAATAACCATGGCTCTTGGGCAGAATAAGCAATTCGTCCATTGACAGAAATTTTCCCTTGATCAACTGAGAGCAAGCCCACGATAGTTTGGACAAATGTTGTCTTCCCACTCCCAATGCTTCCGCAAATCCCAATGAGCGAACCCTGTCAATTTCAATACATATTTAGCACTTTACATAAAACTTCTCACTCCAAATCGCTTACCTTTTTGAAAGACAAATTTATGTTTTTTAATTGGAAGCATACAGTATTGGTAACATTGTTTGGGGTATTTAGAAGTTTTTCCAGACCAAGTGTTTCAGCATTTTGTTTGATCTTCTCTGCCTTTGTCAACTTTTTCTTCTTATCTTCCTTTTTCTGATATTTTGAATCAGCAGGAAATCTTCGTACAACAGAAACCTTTTCGAAATTGATTAAATCAGAAGATACAGGATTTTCTTCACATTGAGCACGTTTTCCTTCTGGCAGGGTTAATATTTCCTACAAATCAAAGATTACTCTTAGCAAAATTCAGCATCCAAACTCCAGAGTCCAAACTATGGATATACCTTCATTCTTTCGTTAACTATCCAACAACTTTGAATTGATTCAAATATTTGATTTACAGACCTTACTGTGTAATTACATAGTGTCAATAGAAACAAAACTGTAAAACACTATTGAAGAAAGTAATTGTTAATTTTTCAATCTTGGACTAATAAACGTACATACATAGCCAAAGTCAAAATGTTGTTTGACAAATTAACGATAAGAATGAAGGACAAATCAGACAATATGTGATAAAAACACAATTCACCTGAAATCGTGAGATCGCCAGTTTAGAATCAAAGTAACTTCTTAAACCAGAACGAAACGTATTGACAGTTGGACGAAGTCTCCCGATATATAATGCAACAATACAAAATGCCTTTTGAGGAGAGTTGGACAAACAGAAACAAACAGTGCAATAAATATTCCCAACAGACAATTACAAACATTTAAAATGATTATAAACTTACTTGTGCTGGGGTTAAACTATGTCCAGTTTCAGTGTATATCATAAATGTTATAATTGCAGCAATATGTGGAAGAGTTGGTGCAATTACGACACTTAAACTGTGGAAGAATTGGCCTTGTCGGATATATTTGATTTCAGTGGAACGAACATCTACTTTGTCAATTAATACAACAAATAACAATTTTTACAATTCCACAAAAAATTATCATTCTTACCGTTGATGATATTTCCAAAGTATTTTTCCCATCCAAACATTTTTAAAAACTTCAAATAACGTAATACTTGCTTGATCAAAGCAGTTCGCTTATCCTGTGCATCAATTCCATGCTTCTTGGCTGTTGCACTTAGTTTGGCTAAAACGTACTGCAAAAACAAGACTGTAGTTAATAAAGAACTAGAGGATAATAGTTTTCTTTTGGAACTGCCTTACCTGGAGTGGATAAAACCCAGGAAAAATTAACAATCCTAAAATTGATAGGATTCCCAGCTCCATAATAATGTAAACACATGAAAGCAGAAGTACAACTGGTCCACCAACTGCCATTTGCGTCATTGTTATAACATCATGAATTCTTCCACAATCCATACTAATTATGTTTGTTATCTTGGAATTTATGGTTTCGTGAATTTGTCCAAGGCTGAGTATTTTCCGGTAGGTAATTCCGATGCAAGCTGTTCGAAGACCAAGTGCTGTTCTGTTAAGCAAAATAAACTTTAAGCACTTCAGAATCCATTGAGAAAAGCAATTTATAGCTTGTAAACTTACCTGTAGCTCATTGCCCAAGTAAGGGTGAAAAAGAATATACGAAAATATTCACCTATTTAAAATAAATACAACATTTGTAAATGCTTTGAAATGTACAAAGAATTGCGATTATAAACTTACAAACAATTAGTAAACCGACCCACATTGAACCTTCCATTTTACTTGAATTTGGATCTGATGAAAAGTCCAGTACTTTCCGCATGAATAACGTCTAATATAAAAATCAGAAATCAAACAAATTATAGAAAATGGCATGTATTTCCTTAAAATACATGAAAACTTTACCGGAGTTAAAAATCCTAATATTATGCTTATCATGAAAATTCCACTTGTTAAAATTACTCGACGACGAACAGATTTCCATATAACACGACCAAATTTGGGTTCTGGATTATTTTGTACTTCATTTTTCCAAAGGCGTTCAAGATCATCAGTATTTGGTAATGAATGGCCAAATGATGGAAGTGGAGGAATTCGTTGAGCATCAAATCCAAATTTATGTGAAGCATACATAAATTTACTAATCCATGAAAAAGTTGCATATGAAAATAAATTGGCATCATCAACGGAATTTGTTAATTTTGATGAGATCTCGTTCGGTTTCGATTTAGTCTTGCATTTCTTCGGTAAATAAGTCAGCTCGCCTAAATTTTCTTCAGATTTTGTACTGCAATACATAAAATTGATAATATAATTTAGCTTTATACAAAACTGAACTTTCTTTCAACAATTTCAACTTACGCTAGCCTAGTTGTTTGCTTGTAAACCTGGCTTTCATCCATTAAAAATTTAGAATAGTCAAGTCAAACAACCTGTAAAAATAATGAGTGATTAGTAGTAATGTTAGTAAAACCACTGTGACGGGTGAACTTCACGTTAAAAACTGATTTGTTTGCAATTACACTTCCGAAACAAATCTAAAACTATACTTATTTCTTATCAGCGATAAAATATTTGCAGATAAACCTTTTTAGCTAGAGAGCAGGGCAATTTTATTGGAATTTGCAGTGAAATTAAATTAAATGTAAACATAAAATTAAAACTCTTCGACGTTTGACAAAATTAATGTTATTTTTATTTGATCTAAAGCAATAAAACAAAAGAGAATTCCATCAACATTGGCGAAAATATAAATTTTGTTTGTAGTTAAGAGATATTATTATGCTTTTTATGCTGTGCTTGTGCTTACGAAAATTTTTAATACATTTGAAGGTTAAAAATAATTTGAGTGCATTGGCTGCTATTTTAGAGCTTATTGACTCAACTAATTAGCGTTATTTTTGCACATTAGTCATTAGGATTATTAGATTGATCTGCATAAATATAAACTTACGGGTTGTTGGGATTTGTGACTCTGTGTGACGACAGCAATAGAATGGGCGGATAGAGACCGTGATTGGATACAATTAAAATTACTGCAGATGAAGAGTGATAGATTGAAAAGATGATATAGAATTGTGTAGAAAATTTTGCATTCATTCATGTTTATATCTGTTTTATTTTGAAATGCTAAATATTAGTTTCCTAAGCAACTCAAAAAAATAAGCTGAGAAACTTTCTCTGAGTGAAAGTAAAAGTTTCTACTTCAGGGAAACGGATGATAGGATATGAACTACCCGGTATTTCCTATTCCGGAAGTGAAAAATATGCTTAATGTGATATAATAATCCTTATAGACGATAAAAGATGATTATGCCATCCAAACAATTTTTGACAACCTAATGCTGAATTTATTTCTCTTCTTTTACAATGTAAACTCATATGGGGTAAATACGAAAACAAATGCCTTTAATCTACCAATTATCAAATCATCTAAATCGACGTCAGACGAACGGAAGACTACACACTCCTAACAAAGTCATACAAATAAACTAAATTCTACTGTTTTTAAAGAACAAACTACTTATGTATACTTCTTTGCGACACTCTTTCTCCAAATTGTAAATACTCAGTCAATGTAACCAAACAGTAATACTAATAACACGTATTTGCGCTAGCTACAACCTTATCTACTTCCTACTTACCGCTGCCTCGTGTAATTTATCTGCTAGAGTTAGTAAATTATCTACATGTTCACAATGACGATATAAATCTTGAGGTACTTCATCAACTCCATAATAGGCTCCAGAAAGTGAGCCAGCCATTGAGGCTATTGTGTCCGTGTCTCCTCCAAGACATATTGCATATTGGATTGGTCTCAAGAATTTGTTATCACACTGGAATTTATCACAGCATTTAGTTAGAAACTTATCCAAGCAATTGATTGGAATCAGTAGAATTACCTCGATTGTAGGGATAGGTTTCAGCCCAGCCAAGAAGCAATATATTGCTGTTGGAACTGACTCAAGAGCAGTAGCTTCTATACCTAATTCAAGTCTAATATCTTCAATAGGTGGAAGATCCTGATTCAAATACTTCTTTACAATGTTTAACTTATTAACAAATGTCCTATTCTTTTCATCATCTGCATCTTCTTTCCGAACAAAATCTTCTGGCTTATCATCCTTTTCCATTTGATGCATATAGCTGATGAGGTTATCTAAAAATTGGTTGGTATTCAGACCATCCTTTGGATCCGCTAAAAATGCTTGTTTAATAGCTAAACTCTGGAGTAAAGCTCCCCGAACTCCATGCTTATGAGAATGAGTAATCATTGAAGATTGATTGACTAGATCTATTAATCCTGAATCTTGAGTTGGGGTAGCAGAGAAAAATAGGGAAAGTGGTCCAATCCTCATTGCTGCCCCATTTCCAAATGAGCCTCTTCCACCAAATTGCCTTTTTGCAGCATAAAATGGATCTTCAAAACCACCATTCCGAAGTCCAACGAAGACATCGTGAATTGAGCTACTGTAACCTCGTTTGGGCTGTGCAAAATAGTCTATTGTGAACCTAGGAATTTTATGTATTGGATTTAGATTCGGAATTCAAAGCTTATTACAATTCCAAGTGAAGTACCTCTTTGCCAATTCCTGCGGATTAATTGAACGATACTGTATAAGATTTTCCGCAACGGCTTTGGTCATAACTGTATCATCCGTGAAGGGTTTGTATGGTACTGAAAATGCAAAAATGAGTCATTATTAAACCTTGGCTGGACAAATTGATTGTTTATGAGCTTTACTTACTTCGAACTTTTGGATCAAATAATTGTGAGAAATAATGATTAACTTCAACAGTTGAAACTGCAGAATCTCCTTCAAACGGTGCACCGAGACAATCACCCATTAAACCCCCTACCATTGAACCACGAAATTTACTAAGTAAATTGATGGATCTGGCCATTATAATTATGAATTACAATTTCGCAGTTCAAAAAGATTTAAATTATTAATTACAAAGTGTGGATTGATTCTGTTTATTTATATTTTTTGATGAAAAGTAAAGCAGCTGAGAAAGATAGAGAACAACACATGAACAACACAACACGTGGAAATTAATTGGTGGATATACAGGCGTGGGTGAGGCTTTTGCCATTTATACAAGAAATTGTTTAAAACAATAATGAAAAATCATTTGTTGTATTGTATTTATTATTTGTGATAAAATATTTAGACATTTTCAGATTGGAAGTAAACGGTTTGAAGTTACAAATAGATGATAAGAGGTCTGCAAGTTTTATAAGAAAAAAATAATTCCCTTCAGTGAGTCTTAAAAATTCTGCTGCAATATTGATAAAAAAAATTTATTCACGATTTTTCAAAATTAATCGATTTGCTTCACACTTCAGCCAATTTCATAAACAAAGAAAAATAGAAACAGTAACACGTTATCAGAAACTCTTATCTAAACAAAAAATTTTATTTTATTGTAAGTTGAAGAAATGATTTGGATTTGGATAACGATTTAGTGTATTTCTAGACGCCAAATTATCTGATCACTTGATTTAATCAAAATGATCGCAATTTGTTGCTTCAACACGGCCTTTTTTAGATAAACAGCAATCATAAAAATTTTGCTTCTCTTTGAAATTGTCCAATTCACACAGGTAAGTGGGACCATAGCGTTGCATTGTTTTTTTCATTGCCTGGCAGCATTTCTTTGTTGCATCTTGAGTGTTTCCAACATTATGACCAGCACTGTTGGAACACCTGCATTCTGCATGTGCTTTTCCTTCAGCTCCATGTTGCAGTAACATAAGCGGTACCACCGCCAGCATGATGCTAAAAATCAAAATCTTCGTTGCCATTTTCCTGAAAAAAAAAGTTTAGCAATTAATATAGTTAAATGAATATTTTTATGGAATGGATCTGTTTGTATACCTGAAGATAGAAGGTATTTCTTTAAACTTTTGCTAATATGTATGCAATAAGAATAAGAGACTGGTAATTATTTAGAATTTCTAGAATGTATTTATAACATCAATAACTAGGTCGTAGATGTATTGTTTCCACCAAAAATCAAAATTGACACTATTAATTATTCCATTTAACATAATTTTCTATATAGAAAAAAAGTTTAAAGCCTTTGCTTTCTTTGTTTGGATTGTAATTTGAATTTCAACAAGACCTAAGAAGTCATATCTCAAATCAAAATTGACAGCATTTTCCATCATCTTATCATTAATTCGTTCACATTAACTGAACATAAAAGAATATTTGAATGGCTAAGAAAAAATAAAAAAAAAATTATATTGTATGATAATTTTTGTACAAACTAAATCTATGAATCATAAGCCCTATAACGTGCAAAAAATCTATCAGTCATCATTAAAAAAAATTGGCCACTTTGTCTTAAGGAAAAACTAAGATATGCGGCCAAGTATTAAGGTGCCATAATTTATGGTTTGAAGGAGTACGACTCCAAAGTGAGTCTTTGGAGATAAAGTTCAACCAGGTGGAAATGATCATGAAATATTTAATCATAAAAGAATAATTGGACATGGGGTAAAGAATGTGGAGCTCACGAAGCTAATTGTGGAGGAGATTTTATACAGAGATGATAAAATCCGCAAATCAAATGCATAAAAATATTTTTTAGACATAATTCATATAATTGCGTTTATGGATAGGAATGATGGTTGATAATGATGGTTGATAATGATATCTCTATCTGTCATCTGTCATAAATGAAGCATCAAAGCAAAGCAAGGCAAATAAGGG
>JAQGCY010001536.1:0-10272 GCA_034700645.1 Xenylla mediterranea
CACTTATTCAAACGCAGTTTTCCTATACATTGACAGAGTTTAATCGAATCGACATTGAAGTACTCAGTGTAATTGCACAACAATTGATAACAATTCGGTTAGCAAAAGTGGCCAGATTAGCAAGGTTTATGTTTGAAGGAAGAGAGATCAAACTAGTGAGAACTTGCAGTGCATTTATTACAATGAACCCAGGTATGAAACTGGAAAGATCAAAACTATCTTCAGTATGCATAATTTTTATGTGTAAACTTTAGGATATGCTGGGCGTACTGAATTACCAGATAATTTGAAAGCATTATTTCGACCTATTTCGATGATGGTATTGAATCAATTTACAACTGGCAATTGCATCATATCGAAGTTTCTTACTAAACATTTATTTTTTTTGCAGGTCCCTGATTATACTCTAATTGCTGAAGTTATACTCTACAGTGAAGGTTTCGAATCTTCAAAATCCCTTGCAAACAAAATGACTCAAATGTACAAGCTTTGTTCTGAGCAACTATCACAACAGGTAAGGAAATTTTTATAATTTTCTTCGGTACTGTTATTATAATATAAATATTTTATGAATTATCCAAAGGACCATTACGATTTTGGAATGAGAGCTGTAAAATCTGTACTTGTGATGGCTGGAACCCTTAAGAGATCAAATCCAAACATTAATGAAAATGTTGTGTTAATCCGAGCTTTACGAGATTCTAACTTGCCCAAGTTTTTAGCCCATGATGCTATACTTTTGCATGTAAGTAAAATGTATTCGATGCTTTCGATTAATGGTGAATAATTTACTTTTTTATGTCAGGGTATCATTCAAGACTTGTTTCCTGGTGTTATTATTCCCGAGCAAGATTATGGAGTTCTTGAGAAAGAAGCAGCTAAATGTTGTATTGACAAAGGACTCCAAGCTCCAGAATACTTTTTGTTAAAAGTAATTCAATTATTTGAAACAATGGTCGTTCGACATGGAGTTATGCTCGTGGGGAAAACTGGTGGTGGAAAAACAGCTTGTTATGAAGTCCTTAAAGCAGCACTAACTTCACTTCATGCGAATAAAGTTGATGGTCCATATTTTCGTCCTGTAAATACATATATTTTAAATCCAAAAGCAGTATCAATGGGTGAATTGTATGGGGAAGTTAATCCATTGACACTGGAATGGAGAGATGGTTTACTTGGAATAATGGTTCGTACTGCTGTCAAACCCAAAATGACTTTTCATCAGTAAGTGGGAAAACCGTTAATTGTATTGCAGTTAATAGTTCTCTAAATTCATTTTTTTAATGTTTTAGGTGGGTTATTTGTGACGGTCCAGGTAATGCTTTAATTTTTTAAATTTGTGTTAACATTTTTAAAATTTTGCTCTCAATTTAGTTGATGCTATATGGATTGAAAACATGAATACTGTACTGGATGATAATAAAATGTTATGCCTTGCTAATTCGGAACGAATCAAGTTAACAAATTGGGTTAGAATGTTATTTGAAGTAAATGATTTATCACAAGCATCTCCAGCTACTGTTAGTCGTTGTGGAATGGTTTATGTTGATAATACTAATGCCGGACAAGGGTGGAGACCGTTCGTTGAGTCTTTTATAAAATCATCTAAACTTCCAGCACAGCGAGAAGAATTACGTCCATATTTGAAACATTTATTCTTTACCTATGTCGACCCTGGCTTAAATTTTGTTACAAAACAATGTCAAGAAATGATGCCACAGGTAAATAACAAAACATTTGATTTATTCATAATCATCGTATTCATGTAATCGCTCTTTTCAGGCAATGTTGGGAAAACTTAGTATGATGTGCAGTATATTAGAAGCCATATTTACAAAGAAACCAATCGATTTTGAATTAGAACCCGATGATTTTCGAGCTTTAATTTGCCAAATTTTCGTGTTTGCTTATCTATGGTCGATTGGAGGAAATATTAATGATAGCAACTATGAAATTTTCAGCGAATTTGTGCGAGCAGTATTTAAGACTGAAAAACATTGCAAGTATGTTTCTTGTTTAATGGATACAGAGAAGTGAAACTCACTTTTACTCGATTGTTTTAATTAGGCTTCCTGAAACCGGATTACTTTGGTCATATTACGTTAACATTGAAGAGAAAAAATTTGATTTATGGGAAGAATTAATGCCAGCCTATGTTTACAAAGAAAATGTACCATTTGTAGATATTTTAGTACCAACTGTTGACACTGTTAGGTTTGGATACTTAATGGAAATTTTACTCTCTGTTAATCGTGCCGTACTTTTTACTGGACAAACTGGTACTGGTAAAAGTGCAATAGCAAAATATGTGCTTACATCAATTGCACCAAAGTATGACTATGTACCAAATTATATCAATTTTTCTGCACAAACATCCAGGTAAATTTAGGATTATATAACTGAACTGTTACAAGCAATTAATTCAATTTCACACAATTGTTTGCTTTTTTAGTCAAAGAGTCCAGGAAATGATTGAGGGCAAATTGGAAAAGAGAAAGAAGACATTGCTCAGTGGACCAATAGGAAAGAAAGTTATTTTCTTCATTGATGACTTGAATATGCCAAGGTTGGATCGTTATGGAGCACAACCAGCTCTTGAGCTTGTTAGGTAGTTCATTTTTATTTCGTGTTCGCTTATAAATTTTCAATATCACTTACTAAAAACTATGCTGAATCATTTATTTGTGTAGACAACTCTTGGATTTCAATGGATGTTATGATCGAGCTAAGTCATTTTGGAAGGTATAAGAAAATTTGATTTCCAAATTTGCTGAATCAAGCCTAAAAATCTTATTTTAGGAACTTCAAAATGTAATATTTTCTGCTGCTTGTGCTCCTCCTGGGGGTGGACGAAATGCTGTAACTCCACGACTTCTAAGACATTTTGCTATGTTAAGTATTCCAACACCGACTACTGGGGTGCTTCGACAGATTTACAGTAAGTTGATAAGCATCCTCCGTTAAAATGAAGGTAAGTAAATCATAACTTTATTTGCTTCTTTTAGCTTCCATTATGAAAGGATTTCTGGAGATTGACTTTGATGCTGAAGTTCGAGACATGGCGGATTCAATTGTTAGTGCATCAATTGAAACATACCAATTTATGATGAGAGAGTATCGTCCGACGATCGCTTCTTCACATTATGTGTTTAATTTGAGAGATTTGAGTAAATGTGTTCAAGGAATTTTGCAAGCGAGGCCTCTTGTTGTTGTCACAAAGAAAAGTATGGTCAGGTAAGAAGTCTATGAATGAAGTAATTAATTAATGACACGGTAATATAAGGTGCCGATAATTAATTGTAGACTCTTCTACCATGAATGTCAACGAGTTTTCCATGACAGATTGATTAATGAGCAAGATCAAAGTAAATTTTGCGTCAGTTTGGCAAAAATTTGTACAGAAATTTTAGAAGAAAAAACAGATGCTGATGAAATGAAGAAGTTAATTTTTGGTGATTTTATTAAAATTGGTGTAGATAGAGAAAATCGGGTTTATGATGAAATTATAAACAAGGAAAAACTTAAGCAAGTTCTCTCTGTAAGTTTTACATTAAGTGATTCAAAAAGTCAAATATTCAAAACAACGAATTGACAATTTTTCGTCCTCAGGATTACTTGGATGAATATAATGTTGGAAATTCCAAGGAAATGCAATTGGTATTTTTTGGCGATGCAACGGAGCATGTCGCAAGAATTGCAAGAATCCTACGAACTGATCGTGGAAATGCTTTACTCGTTGGTGTTGGTGGTACTGGAAAACAAAGTTTAACAAAACTAGCATCATATATTTCTGGATATCAATGCTTTCAAATTGAATTGATGCGAGGATATGATTATAGTTCTTTTCACGAAGACTTGAAAAAATTATATGAAGTTGCTGGAATGAAAAATGAGCCTTTAACATTCTTATTTACTGATACTCAAATTGCATATGAAGAATTTTTGGAGGATATTAACAATATTCTTAACTCTGGTAGGCCCAGAAGAGCATTATTAAATTGAAGAATGCCTAGGTGAAACAATTTATTTTTCTTTGATTTCCAGGTGAAGTTCCTAATCTCCTTGAACCAGAAGATTTAGAACGGATGTTAGCTGCTGTAAGAGCTGATGCAAAGGTAGCTGGAGTTGCAGATGACAATCGTGACGCTGTTTATGAATATTTTATAAGGCGAATTCGATCTAATTTGCATGTTGTTCTATGTATGTCTCCTGTTGGAGACAGCTTCAGGTAAAAACAATTAAGTACTGTTAGGAATTACTTGGAGCTAACTTTCCTAACATATGTTATCCTTGCAGAGTCCGATGCCGAATGTTTCCTTCTCTTGTTAACTGTTGTACTATCAATTGGTTCTGTGAATGGCCCACTGAAGCATTATTATCTGTCGCTAACAACTTCATGCTTAAGATTGACTTTGCTAAGAAAGTTGATCCAGAAGCCATGTCCGACTTGTGTGTTTTTGTCCATGAGGTAAGTCAAATGTCTTGGATTAAATATCAATTTGAACTCTGAATTATTATTAAAATTTTCAGAGTGTTACTCAAATGGCAGAAAGATTTTATGAAGAAATGAGGAGAAAATTTTATACTACTCCAAGTTCCTACTTGGAATTAATTAATTTATATATCACCATGCTAAATGAGCGAAAGGATAAAATCAACTCTGGAAAAGCTAGAATTCAAAATGGATTAACAAAACTTCTAGAAACCAATGTTCTAGTCAAGGATATGAGAGTTGTACTTAAAGACCTTGAACCAGTATTACAAAAGAAGTCTCTCGTAGTTGAGCAATTGATGGTTCGACTAGCAGAGGATCAAACGGAAGCTGATTTAGTAAGAGATAATGTTGCTGTTGAAGAGGCTGCAGCTAAAGAAAAAGCACTTGAAACTGCTGCAGTAGCTGAAGATGCTCAGAAAGATCTGGCTGAAGCATTACCAGCTCTTGAAGCAGCAGTCAAAGCCTTAGATTCATTAGACAAAAATGATATTGCTGAAATTAAAGCTTTTCAAAAGCCACCAACTGGAGTTCGAACAGGTAATCTAATACTTTATTTCAATGAATTTTGATTTTTCAACCTAAGTTTAATTTTATTTCAGTTATGGAAGCTGTTTGCATTCTCTTCAATTACAAGTACGAAATTTTCTACATTGCTTTATGTTGTGTTTTAAATGCTTTGACTAACAAGTTTTATTTCCTTTGCTTCAGACCGGACTGGGCTTCAGCCAGAGTCATGTTGAATGATTCCAATTTCTTAAAGAAGCTAATGGAATTTGACAAAGATAGTGTTTCTGAAGCAATGTTGAAGAAATTAAAACCATACATTGACGATAAGGAATTTCAGCCAGACAAAGTAGCTAAAGTATCCAAAGCCTGTAAATCTATTTGCTTATGGGTAAATGTTAATTTCTTACTTCAATAACTTCTGGATATACAAATTTTTAACGTACTGGATCTTTTGTTTATTAGGTCAGAGCAATGGATGTTTATGGAAAAATTTATAAAACAGTAGAACCTAAAAGGAACAGGTAATGCATAATATTTTATTTTCGAAAGTTGTAAAATTTACTTATTTAAAAATTCCTTAACAGATACCTTGCTGCTCAAGCCGAACTAGATCAGGTATGAAGAAGTTGAAGATAAGAAGCTCTCTTTTCTTTCATTCTTAAGTTAATTTACGAATTCTATTTTTGCTTTGTATAGGTAATGGAAACTTTAAGAGTCAAACAACAACAATTGAACGACGTAGAGAAGAAAATTGCAAAACTTCAAGCTTCATTTCAAAATACATTGGATGAGAAAAAAGAGTTGGAAGATAACATGGAATTAACAGCAGCAAGATTACGAAGAGCTGGAAAATTGACTAGTGCCCTAGCTTCCGAACAAACGAGATGGACGGAATCTGTTCTGGTAATTAATAAGAGAATCAAGTTAATATGATTATTTTCTAACATATATTGATTCAAATATTCATATGACCCTGATTTAGAAATTTGATGAAGAAATGGAAAATATAATTGGTGATGTATTTCTTGGAGCTTCTTGTATAGCTTACTTTGGTGCATTTACAAGTTACTATCGACAAATCCTTGTAAAGGATTGGCTTGACCAATGTATTGAAAAAAATATTCCAGTAACACCTACTTACACGTAAGGATTCGCCATTAATGATTAAATTACAAAATAATTGGAAATGCTATAATTCGCATACTATAATTTTTCAACAGGTTGACAAATTTCGCAGATCCATTTGAGGTAACTTTTGTTTTTGTGATTAGTAATTTGATTCAATAGGCTCTAACTTGTAAAGTTTATTTGTATACCCCTTAGATTCGAGTCTGGAATTCTTTTGGACTTCCCAAAGATAATACATCTACGGAAAATGCTATTTTGGCTACTCGTGGGAGAAGATGGCCTCTTATGATTGATCCCCAGGACCAAGCAAATCGATGGATTAAAAATATGGAACAAGAGAAAAATTTGAAAGTTTTAAAATTAAGTGATCCTACATTTATGCGAACAATGGAAAACTGTATTAGATTAGGATATCCAGCTCTAATAGAAGAAGTTGGTGAAAATCTTGATCCAAGTTTGGAACCAATTCTTCTTAGACAAACATTCGTGCAAGTAAGAAATCTAGCGTAATTATTATTACTGTTTCAAAATTTGTCATGAATAAAATTTAATACTCGTCTATATTTGCTGCTAGTCTGGGAGAACTATGATTCGGCTTGGAGACTCCAATGTGGATTATGATCAGAACTTCCGCCTTTACTTAACAACTAAAATGGCCAACCCACATTACTTGCCTGAAGTCTGTATTAAAGTCACTATTATTAACTTTACTGTGACACTTGGCGGATTAGAAGATCAATTACTCAGTGATGTTGTTGGAATAGAAAGACCTGACTTAGAATCCCAAAGGCAAACTCTTGTTACACAAATCAACTCAGATAAAAATCAATTGATTTCATTGGAAAATAAAATTCTTCGACTTCTTTTTCAATCTGAAGGAAATATTCTTGATGATGAAGATTTAATTCAAGCTCTAAATGAAAGTAAAGAAACATCAGCAGCAATTATAAAACGATTAGCGGAAGCTGAAGTTACTGAAGTGAAATTAAGTAAAAGTCGAGAAAGTTATAGACCTGTTGCAGAGCGTGGAAGTGTGTTATTCTTTGTTGTTAGTCAATTGGAAAAATTAGATCCAATGTATCAGTACTCTTTGAAATTTTTTACTCAAGTAAGATCAGTTGGAAAAATGCATTTAAAATCATAATTAAAACCTTAATTTAAACTTTTTGTACAGGTATTCAATACCTGTATTGCCCAGACTGAGAAAACTGAGGAACTCGAAAATCGTCTTCGAGTTTTAAAGAAAGAAACAACATACGCCGTTTACAACAATATAAGTCGTGGATTATTTGAGAAAGACAAGCTTGTTTTTAGTTTCATGCTATGTACGGATGTAATGAAAAGTACTGGTGCAATAAGTGATGTTGAATGGTCATATTTTCTTCGTGGTGGAATTGGAGTTGAGGGTGAAAGGACACCAAAACCTCCAGCAATAACATGGGTTAATGAACAACAATGGAAAAATATATGTGATTTAGAATCATCATTTGATTTTCTGAAGAACTTTAAAGCTACCTGTACAACTGAACAAATTAGTATTAAAATCGAAAACTTTAAATATGTAAGTAGTTGTACATATTTGAAACCTTATGACGAAAATTACAAAAATGTTTTTCCAGGTTGCATTTCACCAAAACTCAAGGCTCAGAGTAAATGAAAAATTAGATAGAACCTTAACAAGGTTTCAAAAACTCTTGGTTATTAAAGCAGTTGCAGAAGAAAAAGTAACTTCAGAATTTGCAGCTCATTTTTGCTTGTTGACCTCAAATTCTTGTATGATTTTGTTTTATAGCTTATCGAAGCAATCACATCCTTTGTTTCTGTTGAACTTGGTCCTAAATTTATCGAAAGTCCAGTAATCGATCTCAATAAAATTTACGGAGATTTAACTAAAACAATTCCACTCATCTTTGTACTGAGTCAAGGTTCTGATCCAATGGCTGGATTTTATAAATTTGCAAGTGAGCATGAATACCAGGATCGCGTCCAATCAATTTCACTTGGACAAGGACAAGGCCCAGTTGCAGAAGCAATGATCCGAACTGCACTCCTTACTGGTGATTGGGTTTTTCTCCAGGTAAATTATTCTTGCTTTGCGATTTGGTATACAAGTTAAACAATGTAAAATCATTTCTACATACAGAATTGTCACTTAGCATCAAGTTGGATGCTAAGTCTTGAAAAACTTGTTAAAAGGATCGGAGATAATCCAGACGATATACATGATAATTTTAGGCTTTATTTGAGCTCCATGCCTGCATCATTCTTTCCAGTGACAGTATTGCAAGAAAGTGTCAAAATTACTAACGAGCCACCTAAAGGAATCCGTGCTAATGTACGAAGAGCTTTGGTTGACATGGACAAGGAATACTTTGAGTCAAATAGTAAGCTCGACTTTTATTCGAGTTCGACTAAAATTTTTCCAACACTTTACTCTAATTTATTATGCTATTTATATTCCTTATTTTTTTTTAAGAATTGGGCAGCGATTGGAAACGAATGGTTTTTGGAATATGTATGTTCCATGCTGTAATTCAAGAAAGAAAGAAGTTTGGTCCCTTGGGATGGAACATCAAATATGAGTTTAATGATTCGTAAGTTGTAATAAAAATTAAAAAGCTATGGACTTTTTAAGATGTACATAATGTAAATTTTACAGTGATCGTTCATTTGCTATGTTAAACCTTAAAACATTTTGTTCTGGAACTACAATTCCTTGGGATGCTTTAGAGTATATCACAGGTATAGTGTAAACTATGTATATGAAACCTATAACTTTTTGCAATAATCGCTACAAATTAAAACCACTTTGTTTAGGACAAATTACTTATGGAGGCAGAATAACAGATAACTGGGATCAAAGATGCTTAACAACAATACTCAAAGGTTTCTTTTCAAAACGAACATTGTCTTCTAAATATAAATACTCAAAATCTGGTATTTATTATGCACCTAATATTAAAACAATTGGTGAATTTATTAAATATGTTGACAAATTACCAATACTCGATGATCCTGAAATATTTGGAATGCATGCAAATGCAAACATAACTTTTCAGGTAAATTATAGCTATTTAGAAAAAATATTCCTAACATAAAAAAGGCTAAAGTGAAATTTTTTTTAACAGCAACAAGAAAGTATTTCATTAATGAATTCTTTACTCCTGGTTCAACCTCGAATGAGTGGAGGTGGTGCTGCTGGTGCAACCGATGAACTTGTATTGGAACTTGCAACAACATTTGAAAATAAACTACCAAAGAAAATTGACATTGAGAAAGCAAATCCCAAATTATTTAAACCAGATCCAAGGGGACGAACGCCAAGTACAAGCGTTTTTCTTAATCAAGAAGTTGATCGTTTTAACAAATTATTAACAACGATGAAGTCAACTCTTGAAAACTTGAAAAAAGGAGTTAAAGGTCTTGTGGTAATGTCCGAAGATTTGGAAAGAATGTATAATGCATTTCTAAACAACCAGGTTTGCTTCAAGATTAATAAATCATAATTAATAAATGGAGGACAAACTCTAAATTGAAATTTGTTTGATAACTAGGTACCAGATCTGTGGACTAAAGTTTCATACGGATCCCTAAAATCATTGAGCAGTTGGTTCCAAGATCTCCTTTTACGTGTTGCATTCATTTCTGATTGGTTAACTGCCCCAGGACCACCATCAACATTTTGGCTATCTGGATTCTTTTTTCAACAAGGATTTTTAACTGCGGTGTTACAAACATTTGCAAGAAAATATAGTTTACCAATCGACCATCTTAAATTCTTGTATTCAGTTCAACCAATAATGAAAGAACAAAAAGATGAATTAGATCAAGTAAGAAAGCATCAATTTTGACCATTGGTTGTTCCAAATATTAATCACGCTTTACTTATTTTAGAATGTAGAACGAATGATTTCACAACCAAAGGATGGAATATTAGTCCATGGATTATTTCTGGAAGCTGCTCGATGGGATATGCAAGAGATGACCTTAACTGATGAGAAACCTGGTGAAACTATATCAAGATTACCAGTTTTACATTTTCTTCCAACACAAACCCTTCCACAGTCTAAACTCCTTTATAATTGTCCTCTTTATAAAACTTCCATACGAGCTGGTACCCTCTCAACTACTGGTCATTCAAC
>JAQGCY010001537.1:0-10271 GCA_034700645.1 Xenylla mediterranea
CAACGAATAACTTATACCATTTTTTTTCATATGGCACCCTTGTATAGTGCAATGAAACTGCAGCGCCGAAAGGTCACTGGTCAAGTAGGTCCTAACAAACCCATCGGCACCAAACTTGACCCCTTGGGGTCAATACCGCAGCAGACAGGCGGAAATTACTGAAAAAGTTGCATCTATGTGCATATTGTGCAGTCATACTGCCCTACAGATATCTCTTACTTCACGCACATATAGTATTTTTCATTTTTTTTAGTAAATATTTTTTGTCGGCATCGTGGTGGGTTGTTGCTCTTGGATCTTAGCTTTATGGTGAATGAAATAGTCATTTTCAGCTCTTTTAAATCTTTTAAATCAATATGCACGCAATAAAATACTTTTCATGATCCAATTGATGGTGAAAATAGTTAACAACAAACAACTCTCAAAATAAAAATATTTTCGTTTACTCTAGAATCAAATTATACAACTTTGAATTAATTTATGACATGCTCTTATAAATTTTATTGAGTTGTTTTGTTGTCCTGTTGTTACTCTATCATGTTTTTAGATACAAGGCAAACATCTAGATTGAGATAACAGCGCCGTTACTTTTAACGTTCTGATTGATAACCACACTCGGTAAACAATTGCTTTTTTTTTTTTAAAAACTATTTCATTGTGTAAACTAATCCTCTGAGCTTTTTTTGGTTCCACTATTATTGAAAGTGGTTCATCAATATTGAATGAGCTTAATTATCTTTTCCAAGCTTAAAATCTCATTATAAATTAATCTTTTGTTCACTACCCCAGTAGACTACAGTCGAATTCATTTAGCTTGCACAAAATAAATTGAACTCTTACATTGCCACTGATTAAGCCGATCCTAACCAAAGCTAAGGCATTTCCTATATTAATTTAGCTCAACCAGGGAAGAAAAACGCTAATTTAAATTTATGCGGTTGAATCTTTAAGTTGTTTATTTCCATTGTCCACTAATTAAATATATTCTCCTATAAATACGGGCAACAATCCAAACATATTTGCTAACTTGTAGAAAAAAATAGATTTGTAGAATAGGGCATATTAAATGGGCATCCAAATTTTAAATTATCTGACCCTGATCGAATCACAAACATGCACAGATACATGCAAAACTATTAAAAATACTCCGGATCATAATCTACTTTTTCATTATTTTGGTCAATTAATTAAAAACCACAAAGAAAAGAGAGTGGTTGCTTTAAATCTTAAATCCTTTCTAAGTTATGAAAAGAACACCATATATTTTTTAAGGAAATCAATCTATGTTAAAACATATCGGGCTATTTGTACAAGTTGTAAATTTACGAAGTGATATAGGAGTTTGCATTTGACCGCCTGTTCTATAACTTCTGGTGCTGCGAAGTTAAAACTTGTTATCAAATGGTGTCAAGAGCAATGATAGTTTACTCAAATTCTATAACTCTAGTTTCGGTCAACTACTTCAATTGGCTAAATAGTTCAAATTGGGCACAGAGACTGCGATGAGCTTTATAGTTAATTAACTACTTCAAATTTTTTCCGATGACAATTCGTTATCTCATTTCTAATGGGATAAAGCTGCTAATACATGTTGTTTGTATAATTGAAGTTTATTAGTCATCTCATGAATCGTCATAATTAGAAAGAATATCGAAATACTGAAGATCTTGTTTACTCGGGTACAAAGATTTTAGAGCAAGTTTATTGAATACAATGGCAGAGAGGAGGACAAAATTAAATTATAAATCTGTAACCGAAAATTAGCCCTAAAAATTAAACTCATATAGCTGTATTTAATTGAGCTAAGATAACAGGATTACGTATAACTAAATTCAGTTACTATTTTTTCCAAGTATTAATCATGCTTTATGCATACTTCATTAAAAAATACTAAAAACAAGTTTTCATAAAATTTAATGTATATAGGATTCTTTGTGCAATTACAAGGTTATAATTAAGTAACATAAAAGGAAGACGTTATAATAATACAAATGCAAATCCTTACAAACATTAATACAGCCTATGGATTTGTATACGTAAAAAATATCGTACTTTGTAATAAAAATCAAACTTAACAAAGGCAAACGCAGTTGAAAATTGATTCAATTTTTTAAGGCAAATGCATTAAATTCAGTCCGGAGAAGTGCTAAAATCAAATATAAGCTAATAAATCATTCAGATTAAGGCATTGCTAGGCAAGGCTTCAGATAATTGGAAGTTACATTATGATTGTCGATTGTGTTTGGTCTGCCGGCCCGTTTAATTTTTATGTCCACTACGTTTATCCAATGTTTCCAAGAAACTTTTATGGTACTGAAGGAGGTTAAAAATGGTCAGGAGAAACACGTCGAGTTCGAGTTGGAATGAGGCCTACCGTGTGGTTTTGTAAGGGACTAACAACATAGCGTAGAGGACTTCGAATTCGAGTGAGGCCTAGCATGTGCTTTCCTATCTTTGATGGTTAAAACCGGCTAGAATAAAAGTTTAACTGGTTAAAACCATTTCAAAAATTGAATTCAATTTGCTTAATAGTTTTCCATCTGCCTGGTTAAAACCGGTTTAAACCATTAATCGTAACCAAAACAATGATGGTTTTAAAAGGAGCTTAGATTTGAGCTAAGATAGGATAATTCGCATGGGCCAATGTTTACTTTAAAACATCAATTCTAAACCATCATCTCTAGCTCTAATTGTGGTGGTGAGTTACGACCACATTTCCTAGATCACTTTATTAAATCACAACAGTCTAATATGTTACTTATTAATGCCTGATTCAGTTCTAGACTTCCGGGTTTACTCCTAGTCAAAACTAGCGGATTATGAAATGCATTATATTATAGTAGTGCTACAAAAAAATTAAATGATACTTAAGAGCATTAAATCGGCAATAACAAATTTTATTATTTTGTCTGGGAATGGAATTAAATTTACAAAAAGACTTGTTTGTGGTAGACATTGCAGATTCGACCAAAACCTACCTGGCTGGTTGCATTCGCAAAAAATTAAGAATTCTAAGCATTTATGGTGATCTCCCTCAATAATTTTAGTTAAACCATTTTCATAGAAAACAAATAAATCTACATCGTCCCATTCCAACTAGGATTTTTTTTATAAAAGTTATACACGTGCATATTTAATCAATTACAAAAAATGTCCTTCAAATTTAAGCTCTTTCGTAATTAAAGTTTAACGTACGATAATGGTGGTCGAGTCTGGAGGTGGACATTCGACATTAGAGTTGTTTGGATGGATTCAGATAAAATTAAGCTTCATGCATTGTATTGTAAGTAGTTCGACAAAACAATGTTTTATTAGATAAACTTAAGCTGTTATGCTGAAGCTGATCGTGACATGAATAAGTTGAACAAAGTCAAGCATTCTTTTATTATGGTTTTACCAAGTGTGCTCATGCATATATTAATCAGTCATTAGTTCCAATTTCCAATTAATCATTAGGATTAGGAATGGCAAAAGGTGTCCATGTGCATAATTAGATTGATTGTCAAGTGCTTTGGGATTTAATTATCGAACCAGAAGCAGATTTTGCAATTGCAATAATATATTTTGTATTTACAATATCTAGTTTTCATTTTAACTCAAAAACGTTTCACGAACGTTATAACAAAGGAAAAGGATGCGTTTTTAAAACCACGAGCCTTTTTTATTAATATTTTTTTGTTGTAAAGCTCTAAGGCAAAAGTATTAGTCATTACTACTTTATCTCATTAAAAGTTTCCTTGGCTTGTTCTTCTTGTTTACAAATTACAATTACAAAATACAATAGGTTCGGTTTTTGGGCTGTTATAATTATACAACCAACAAACCACTTTAGTTAATTAGAATTTTTTTGCGTTGTTGTTTTGTTGATTTATGAGCCAGATTAGACTTAAAGTTCCTAATAATACAAAAAAGGGACCCAAGTCCAACTAGCATGAGGCATGACACTTTGGCATTAATCTTAATCATTAATGATTAATGCACCAAGGATTTTTATGGTTGGTTTGGTTGCTTGATTTTATCTTCAAAAGTATAAGCATAAAAGAATTTAAGAGCTCTGAGACTCTGAGACTATTTTATGAGTGAGTGGGTAGAACCACTACTTCCTGTTTTCCCACAGAAGACTGTGGTATTTAGTGGATTTCTACCTATGGATTTTTCTCAATGTTCGTTCAGTTCACTTCAGACTCAAATTTCATTTCGTCTCTTGTTCTTGTTTGCAGACTGTTCGTTCTTTTGGAAATGGGAACGACGAATAAAGGATAAACGATAAAGTATCACGAAGAATTAAATGAAAGGAGAGAGACAAATTTCCCCTTTAGGCTTTTACACGGTTTCCTTTTTAAGCTTCGAAGTTGAACAGAAACAGAATAGAAGCCTCAAGGATAAAAAATGAAAAAAATATATAAAAAATATATGTAGCAGCGTTACATTAAATTAAATTGGATTTAAAATTAGAATATGTGATTACTTTTACAATTACAATTTTACAGATACATTTGCTTTATGTGTAAACCTTGGCGTTGTTACTTAATTTTTCATGCATGAATCATTTTGAATCATATCATAATTTAATTTTAAGGCTTTTTCGTTACACTTTATAGGCTTTGTTTGCTCTCCAAATAAATCTATAAAAGTTTTTCCCTTGATTTCCTTATCGTTATTTACTATAGGCAGATGTTGATGTTGATAATGAAACAAAGTATTTACAGATGCAGATGGTCCAAATTCCCCAAATAAAATACGTAATATAATACGTATCATGATTCATAATTCTTGCTAAAGGTTAAATTATATAAATCTGTTTTACTCATTATTTCTAAAAATCTATTTCAGTTTTTAATGACCTCGTTTTTATGCAACTAGAAAACTCGAACGGAGTAGACTATATATTTAATTCACCGAAGGATGAGAGAATTCGGTAGGTTGAAACTAAAACCTTTCAAGTTGAAAGGTTTAAGTGTACCCCTCCGCTCCGCTTCCACCCATTAAAAAATCAATATGGATCGATGGGCAAGGCGTTGGTCTTGCTTCAATTTTCTATGACGCCGCTCATTTGAGTTCAAGGCTTTATCTTAAGATTAAAACTAAATTTGGCTTTGGGCGTAAATACGTAATGGGAAAACCTTGTTAGTAGAGTTTTAATGACGAATGAATTTATAATGTATTGTAATTTTAGGTTTTAACTTTTAAATATTTGTTTTGTGGTTAACGTAAACCATTAGTCGATTTTTGTGCGTAGAAGGAATTTCTTTTATCTTATCATATCATAAGGATTTACTGGAATGAATGATTTAACTAAAAAATGTCAAATGTATTTTGATCTCTTATGTCAATTGTCAACTAAATATTAATGCTTATCCGCATTTAGCAGATATAAAAAGCTAAGCCAAGCTGCAAGTTTAGAAGGTTCAAATTTAAAGTTTTTAAGCAGTTTTCCCCATTATTTTTAGTTTAAAGCGAGGATTTGAGGTCATTTGACTTGCGTAGTAGATTACATAAAAAATGGTGTCAAAGTCCACAATAAAAACCTCAATTTTCCTCAACGCTTTGCCCCTAGTTTTACCATACATAACTTACATACTTAAAATACGGACGATCCTTGTCTAACTTAAAATAGTTTTATATCTATGTATATTTAATCCTTTAGCCTACCCCTTGGTTTCTTTCGTACAAGAAAATCCCATTATTCCCAACATTTCGGGGAAAGATTTCAACTTCTATTTCATACTTTTTTCCTTAAACAAAGTTTAATGTTAAATTTGTGTTTGGTCTGTAAAGAGGTGTATTTTGTGTTTGCTTTTAGTGTTCAAGGATAAAATATTTATATATTGCATATATGCAATAAAAAAAATAAACAGTTTGCCCATTTTATAACCCACACCCACCCAAAAAACCGGTTATTGTTTTATTTTGTATTGTTTTGTCCATGTCCATTTCCCTCACCGTTAGCGAATAGTACCTACTATACATTTACTGTACAAAAAGAAATTCTATAAACTAATCATACAAAGTAAATGCACCTCGAAAAGGGCATAACAAACGGCACAAGCACATAGTTTATATAGTAGAGATGATGCTTTTTAGGTCTGAATAGTCTGAAACTCAACATATCCCACATTCTATAACTATGATCATCAAATGCATTTTAGCTCTGAAGTGAAGGAGATACTAAAAAAATTCAATTCAATTCAATTGGTTTGCCTACACGTGAATGTGAACAAAAACTTGCAGTAAAGTAAACTTAATAATTCCCATAGCCCTAGCTAAATCCTAATCTCAGGAAACTTTTATCAAAGAAATTCAATTACATACATACATACATACATATAAAAAGGATTAATAAAATTATATTACAGGTAAATGTGCATAAAATTAAATAGCACTTGTTCTACAATAGTTCCAATTTATATAAGCCTAACATAACAAACAGAGCATTAGCTGGCAATCCAAAAGTGGTTTATAATAATGGTGATTGATAGACATTAAATTATTAGTGCTTTGTTTCTAACACCTAAGAAGTAATAGATTAGAACATATCGAACAGAACCGCATCAAAATTATTTTGCAAATGGATTTGGATGAGCCATTTTTGCGCAGAGAAAAATATTAATTAAATTAGTGTAAGCCTAAATGTTAATTGACTCCTCAAATCCATTAGTAATAGTTACTTATATAACCTTGAAAATACTGCATGTAGCGTCCAAATCGGAATTATACAAGGTAATTAGTAAGTCACATCCATAGAATTAAATTAAAGACGTTTAAACTATAGAGAGTCACTATTGTTTTAAAGTTTTTGGATAGGATAGTGATATTGACAGTTGGAGAAAGTTCAATGCATCATAACAAGCATTGCATTTGCATAGGCTAGGCATGAGATGCTCAAACATACAATTCTATGTTACTGCATTCTGCATTGCATTTGCATTTAGTCCTGAAGTGAGAGTGCTTTCTCCATTCTGTTACAACTACACTACAAGGAACTGCTGCGTTAGCATTACAGAACAACGGCAGCGTAACGCTTACTTTGCAATTTGCAAATTGCTCACTTTTTTAATACGTTAGACAACTAGGCTCAAAATTTTTAACTAAATTCTAATTTCTAATACATGTATTATGTATATTTCATGCTCGTGTGTGTTTACGCCATGCCACTTGCCAGTATGCATGCCTGTCACTGTCATTGATTAATTCAATTCAATTATGCATTAATATTTCAGGCCAATAGTTTTATAAACACATCATATTATTCCTTCTCGTTCTCATTCATTTGCCATCATAATCATGATAACTGTAGTATGTTTAAAAATAATTTAAAGTTTAATGTTATCTGCTCAAAAATGTTGCGGAAGTACTGTATATATTTCGAGGTTTTTCTTAGCATCGTATTGTTTGTAACGAATTGAATTCGGTAATACATAGTCTAATAGAACTAGAACTGCTTTGGTAGATAAAAATAAGATAAAACTGACTTGAATCTAAACAAAAAATTAAATTATTAGTTTTGTAACAAATTTTTCATTCCGTAACAGGTTTCAGCATCAGCCGATTGATGAGATAATAAAACCAATTCTCTTATCAGGAAAACGCCAATGCCAATTGTATTGTTTTCCTAATTCCATTCGAAGATTGACTCTGGAACTGATCAGTTCTGTTTTGTTGGATTGTATTGGTTTAAGCTGGAGCTTATTTGTATTACGGTAACATACAAATAAGAGTTTGACCCGAGCATTTTTGTGTATACTTAATTAATTTTTTTTGCATTATTTGTAGATCAACGATATGAATTCTCCAACACCAATAAACTAACCCAGATGAATTCTCCATTATCCAAAGCACTGAAACCACTAGTGGAGGCCAAGTTCATCCCCACGCTGAACTGTAGCGAATGCAACGAGAAAAATTTTAAAACTAAAAATGATTTAGTGTTCCATGTTCTATTTAACCATTTAGGAGAAAAGAAAATGAATACAACAACAATAAAAGACAAGAATCAAAATACAATGTCCATTCCTAGCGTTCGGAAAACACTAAATGTGCCAAAGAGTACCAGTTCCAGCTCTGGTTCCAATGCTACAAAATCAAAATCTCATAAATCCAAACAAAACCATCCATGTTATATGTGCAATTTAGAATTTCATTCATGGCCAGAATGGAAGCAGCATGCAATAACAAATCATATAATACCTAAAAATCCGTATCCAAAAGTTGAAATGAATTACGTGGATTTCCAAGCAATAATGCATTTAAAAAATTCCAAGTCATCATCATCAATCATGCCCCCAGCAAGGTCTAATTCTACAGACAGTGAAGGAGGAAATGAACAACTTAAATTGACAGTTTGTAGAGACAATGGAAACTATGTTGTAAAGCGTACAATGAGTTCTCCACCAATTCCCCCAGTCACAGTTCCACCACAAGAATCCATTCCAGCATCATCATCAGCCTCTACTACTCCTATTCAAAAATCTGTTTCAAATCTAAATACTACGGCTACAGTAAGCAATGCTTCAGTAAGTTCCAGTAATCAAAATGATAATGAGGTTGAGGATCCAGATAAGGAAAATATGACCAGTGTTGAAACCGGAGTCCTTGCAACGGGTGATACGATAATTACTCCAACCACTTCAGACCTATTACAAAAGAAATCATCAACCACTAGTTCTGGCGCAGTTGTTTTCCTTGGAACGAGTTCAACGGACACAGATCGTGCTCTTGCTAAATCCGCATCAGCTCAAACATCACGAATGGTCGTCATACAAAATGATATTTTGCAAGTTGGGGAAGGAGTGGAAGTGTCGGTGGCCGAAGGAGTTGGAACTCAGTCCAATACCACATCAACTGATGTAAGTATTTACTACTGTTTATAATATACACTTTATCACAATATACAATACCTCTAACCCAAACAAAAACCACAATGGAAAATTCTGGTTCCTCAAACAAATAGAAACTATGGTCAGAAAGATAAGATAAGAAAGTATTTAGGTTGAGTAATTAAAAAAAAAGAACTTATATAAACCACAAAATTTAATTGGTTTAATTGAAGTTTTGCAATTTTTATGATTATCTCCATATGATAATGATTAGCTATCACGTTCTTGTATACTTTGTGTTACAATGTTTTATTTAGATTAAAATCATAAAATAAGTAAGAGGGATTTGTTTTAAAATCCCTTATCAAATAATTGTGGCGTGTGGTTTGATTTGATCTAACTATACTAACCAACAGCCATTTTCAATTTTTCTGTGGTTTGTGTTAATTTAACGCGATGAAAACTCCGTTTTATATTCGGTCTTCAATTTAAATCAGTTTTTAAAGTGTCGGAAACAATTTCAAATTTAAGAAATTAAGAAATTTCAAGAGTTTATAAATGCATTTGTTGTATTTTACTGTTTCGAAAAAAGCAAAACCTTGTATTAAAGGATATAGTTTTATTTTAGTAATATGTCCCCTGGACATTTATAGGACATTTGGGATGATTAATTAACTCTTTAATCATTTAACAGGTGGGTTGGTTTAATCAAAGAAAAAATACTTTAGCATAAATAATTTACTTTTGTTCCACTTTAATTACTGACTATGAATTTAGTATTCAAAACTCTGTTTTCATTAGAAGACTTCCATACATATTCAGTTTTGTTTAAGTTTTATCAGTGACATTTATCGCTTTCGCCAAGTCAATCCCAACGCTATGTTGTTGTTTTATTATTACTTTCGTCAAATTAAAGTTATTCTACTCGCCTTATAAATATTTAAAATAAAAAGTTTCATTCAATTCCGGAAAATATTAACCTGACGTGTAGGATTTGGATTCGATAATCCTGTTTTTTTCTTGTTATTGATTGAATATGGGTTAGAATTAGAAAGAATTCAGCTAGTTAGATAGAACTTACATACTTAAGTTAGGCTTGTTCCAGCAAAGTTAATAACCTCACATAACCAATAATTTGTAAATTTTATGCATCCTCATCAATTGACAAGACAATTATATAATAATAAATTATCTTTCCGTGGATTTGAAATCCAATCAAACATAAATTATTAATAAAATTCGATTGTGTTTTGTGTTCCTTTTATAGTTTACAACTGGAACATAATAATAAGTTGTTGTTTTCAATTCTATTCTATTGTACTGTTTCGTAGTATTCATTTAATTTGTAAACATCATAGTAAAATAGTGTTTTGAAATAAAAACCAGCCATTACAAACGGGAGAAACAAGTGAGGCGATGTTGGATAAACCATGATTAATCAATTACTGGTGCCAA